>JZLH01S0531626.1:14131-31747 GCA_001188425.1 Eucidaris tribuloides
GGTCCCTATGACATAAAAGCTATCAAAACTGGCGGTAATCAACATCTGTAGAGTATTTTTTATCTAGAATTAATTCCCAGCGTCTTCTGGATAATCCGGATTCTTCTTCCCTCAGGCCGCTTCCTGACGGCGCGCTGCAGAACTATGCCAGGGAGCTATCATCTCCATCGACCACCATCGCTTTGACTTCCAGTTACAGTGGGAATGGTAGGAATACGTGTGTCACCAAAGTAGATTATTGTTGCTGGTCAAGCCAAAAAAATTAAAGATCTATATTTAAACGATTATTAACCTACAAGCTGAGCGTTGGCATGATGCGACCCCCCCCCCCCTTGATTTTTTGTATGATAAATGCCAAACAATGCAAGGGGTATCGCCTGCATTCATGTTTTTTTTGTTAGACTTCTCACACTTTGATACCAAAGTTTTATATCCTGCATATACCACACACAAGATATGTCACATTTTCATGTTGCATGTCATAAAATAACGACATATTGCATTTATTTGTCTGTATGTAAATGTGTGGAAAGTGAAGAAGTTCAACTGACAGTTTTAAATCATAAAAACAATGAAATACATCACGATTTAAAAAAAACATACATTAAAAGTGCCCGAAATACCATTCAATTGGTCTACATAACATCGTGCTTATTGCCTTAACTTAAATTTACAGCTTATTTTTATATGCATACTCCCCATAATTCAAAATTAAAGCTAACACGTTCCACAAACACAAATTCTTTAGCATATAATTCCCTTAAAAAAGCGTATTTCTAGACTAACTACGGCACAAAAAATCTCGAAGAACCACACAAACTTTTAAGCAAAGAATTGCGTATCTTCCAACTTAATTACCAATAATTAATGAATACAAATAAATATTTCAATGAATTTGACAATGCAATTTTTGTTAGAAATTCCCCTTCCCCAACAGTTTCAGTGGGCCTCCAAATTCCCTTGTCTTTTTTGGCTCTCAAGAGTTCATGAGATATAACAGTAAAAATATCAGTAACATGTGAATTCAAAATTCCTGAAAGTCAGGACCGCAAATAATTTATGTACCTTATGCAACTAATTGGGTGTTTTGTTGCTTATGATAACTACTTTTTAGCGATCTCCAAAAATAACCAAATTTGGCTGATATGTTTCTGAAGTTCAGTAATAATCCAAATTGCATACTGATTATAACCAACCAACTCTATTGCTGATTTTTGTGATGTGAAAGCTTACAAACACGATTTCAGGTACATGCCAGGGTTGATTATTTATTGACTGCATGAACAGATTGCATTGAATTAATCATTACTTAAGCTGTACATGTATGTAATACATATTGTTTATCTATTTAGTTAATGCTACCATCTTTTTTTTTTTTTACAAATTATGGCTATTCCACAAAGTCAGGTAGCATTATTCTGGACTATTTAGTCAACAAACAAGTGCAATATTTCTGTCTGGAAATGGACTGGGACTAAGAGGTTAGATCAAGGATCCAAGTCCCAGTAATGAGGTGCATACTAGCTAACCCCACCCTCAGGGATGACACTACTGATTGAATCAGCTCTCTGATCGTTGCATGATTATTCTGTAAGCGAATTCTGTTAATGCCATTGATTATATGTCTACTGGCAATCTATTTATTTCCACCAGGTCATGAAAGAAACGCCGAACAACTGACCACGCGTCCAGAGAATGGCTGCTACATCCGCGGCCTGTTCTTGGAGCGGCGGGCACGGATGGGTTACGAGGCCACCTGCTGGCTGAGTCCCGCCCAAGAGCTCTACACCGACATGCCCTAATGCAGCTGATACCAGCAAGCCCAGGAAGGCAGAAAAACCAGAGTCAGCGGATCTATGTCTGCCCTATGCTACAGCACTCACCAGGGCTGTAAGTTGTGTGCACTGCCCCGCCCTCAACCCTTCAAATTTTGCCTATTGTTGTATTATCATTGGATTGTTCCGTATTCTATGTATTCTATGTATTAGGTATTGAAGAGTTTTTTTTTTGGGGGGTGGGTGCTTCTTTGTTTAAATTGTTCATTTCCATACCGCCTTTGAAGCTGATATTATGAACATTGCAAAATATTAATTGTATATAACAATCGTTGTTCTAATACATTGATTAGCGATTGCCTTGCGTTCATAAAGTTACTCATTCTCCATGATTTTGTTATTTTTTATACTTCGTATGGAATATTTTTTTGCAAGAAATTGTACTTTTAAGAAGCATTGGTTTTGATTTGCTAGGGATGTGCAAGTCCGTTACTTTCCCTTCATTATCAATACAAACGGTTAGCTTTAGTACTGACAAATGGCATGTGTTAAAGTCCCAGATCCGTACGTCATGAATTTGTTGTTTTATGAGAAAAACTAAAATAATGACATCTTACCAGATGCTTGTTCTTTCTGTGAGTTTACAATTTGCTCAAAATGCCCGAATCGCGCATACTGTGCAGCCGTAGCAAGACCTGGCGCAGCCTCTCGATTGTCAACCGCTTCCCTGCCGCGACCTTTGGCAACGGATCTGATCGGACCATTTTGGAACGCACTGTGCACGTTGACTGTCGCAACTTTTTTAAAGATTTGCTCCTGAGCAAATGCGAAAAAAGGATGAAGTTTTAACCGTCCAGTTTTTAACAAAACTCAATATTTTACCCTAAGTCCTTCTGTGAGAGGTTTTAATTTATATGTATCTTCACATTGAGATATGATTTCAGCTGATTTGATTATATAGATGTTTTTGACGTGCAAATCAATAACCCGAATCTTTAAGATCGAACATTATTTAGAGTTTTACTCATACTTATCAAATTTTAGGGTTAATCTTTGGGCCATTATTTTGGGGGGAAACGATAACAATGTTGATTAACCCTTCACAAACGTTGCATATCTTGTAATTTAAGGTAATTCGGACTCAATCGATACTGTACCTTAATCTCATAGTATACTGACGTTCTGCGTTTTTAAACGTTACGTAATACACTATTTGTTTCTTATTTCTCATAGGCACATTGTCCACACGGCACTCCACAACTACGTTGTTTGCCATGTCGAACCCCAGACAAGAAACAGAATCACTGCGCATCATAAAGGGGCGGGTCTCATCTGTGCCTGGTTAACTAGGAGATTAGATCAACCACGCACTAGAGTAGGAATAAACCACGCCCACTAGAGATAAGAATGACCACACCAGTTAGACGGATAGAAGAAACTATGCCGCACTAGAATAAATATAAACTGCACCTACTAGAGCTAAGAATAGATCACGCCATTAGAGTAAGATAAGACCACGAACCCCTGGAGATAAGAATAAAACCACACCACATGAGATAAGAATAGACCATACCTCTGAGATGAGAGTAGGACCACACCCACTAAATTTGCCTGGCTTACTACCATAGAAATGTCAATGTGCACATCGTATCCATGTAGCGGCGATTCAAAGTTCATTCCCAGCAAACAAACAGTCCCGATAGTGCTTGGATATTAGTTTGTCGTGCTAACCAGCAAAGTTATCAGCATTACAGTTTTTATTCTCAACAATGCATACAAAACTATTAATTGCAACAATTACATAATAGTTTTTGAATTTATGCGTCGAGTAAGTGTAATGAAATTATCACCTTCAATGATGCGGTGCATAATACCATACCTGCCAACTAGTAAGATTTATCTGTTTTGTAAAATTTTTCATCATCCAAATCCAGCCGAATAGATTTTCTGATGCAAAAAATAAGATTTATTTTTTTTGAAAAATTGAGTAGTTCACTTTTTACTGGGTGGATTTTTACAATTTGTGAGACAGTTAGATTGTTACTTCAGTTACATGAAAATAGGTTCTTTATCGCTATCAGTTTTCAAAAAGGTTGGCAGGTATGTAATACACATGCCACATTTGTTGGAAATTGCTTAATGCCATTTTCATTTTCTGACTAGTTTACTATATTTGTAGAATGGACACACCAATGTTGTTTTAAAACTGAGAAATTCTAAAAATGCAATTAGAAAACTTGCGAATAATATGTACCCAAATAAACCATAAGAGCATTGTGTGTATTGTGCTAAAGCAGGTGTGTCTTATAAAAGCTTTACAACATTACATTAAGTAAGCACAATTTCAGGAATGTGAATGATGAATTCATGTGTCTTACTCTAAATCACCTTTGGTCGAACAGCCTTTTGTATATTCCTGTGTTCGTTAATTCATCTTTATGATATTGTAATAGATATTGATTATATTTGTATATTGATTTCTGATACTATTATACAATAGCATTCCATGAAATAAAGCAGTTAAATGTTGTACACTGTACAGTGTTGTCAGGACTATATAAATGTAAGATGTGAACAGTTTACATAAAAAGCAATTGTACTGAATAGGTTGTGCCTTCATCTTACTAATAAAACTTTTGTTTCGAAAAAAAATCTGTAAAAGAAAGTGTGTGTGTGTTCTGGTGTATGCAACTTACCTGAAATGTAACTGTATTGTAATATCGTAGTAGTGTTTATCAATTAAAAAAAAAAAATTGCAAGCACTGCTAAAAAATTAAATTTATGTAAATATTTTGCAATAATATTTGCACAGTATATTGCGAGACCTCTCTTTAATCCATCTCCTGTTGTGTAGAAAAGTATTAGTGAATACCGTCCTTATTTCTCCTTTCTCATTGAGAGATAGAATAAATATTTTTTGTTTCAGAAGTACTTGAATTTTCTATGTTATATATGATATGCTTTATCAAAGTGTCATATATACTTTTTATTCACAATTATAGTCATTAGTAATTGTGAAATGATGTCACCTTGAATGAATGTGATTATTTCCGTGGCGATGAAATATTGTAAAGATAACAAATTTTGTTTCTTTGTCTAATAAATTGGGCTTATTATTAACTTTTTCCACCTCCCCCCCCCCACCCCCAGTGGTTCATGTGTAATCTAGATTGGAAAAGGCAGCAACATGATTGAGAGAAGCTAAGAATGGCTTCAATAAACTAAGTTGAGTATAAAACATACCATAATACACTGGGGGCTATACCGTCTCGTCTGGTAGGTTTGCCGGAATTTGATTAATAGACCATTTCCAAACTATATTCAAGTTTTATGCATTTTTGGAGCTGTGCCCAGGCTTGCCTGAACAGCAAAACTAATTTATGCAAGTTGGATTCAAGTATTAAACTGTATTCAGTAATAAACAGGTTTGTACGAACAAACTTTGTATACTACGGCCCCTAGGGGAAAGAAAAATCTATAAAATTTGTTTTGAATATATTAGTAAACTTGGTATTATTGGGGTAGAAAAACAAGCCTTTATTTACTGGATCATTATTCAATCAAAGTATGACCCTTGTGATAGGAAATTGGTCATAATAGACAGACCCAAACAATTTGCATGTCAGCATTTCATTTTGTGTAAATAATTATACAAGAAGGAGAAAATTGAGAATTTTCACAGCATAACATTAAGGTTAGTGACTGATTTGGGAACACTTGAAAATGCCTACAAGAAAACCAAATGGTTGAATATAGCAGGAGTGGATCTCCCACGCTGCGGGATTTTGTCTGTAATTTGTTTACTTAACTCTACACGCTGTGAATTTTATTACTGAGGGATGATAATGACAATGTTTAATTCTTTATAATTTTGTTTTCCTTATTGCAGTATTGCAAATGTAAATTTTCTATAGATGTTAACCAAAGCACGCACTAGCTAAATTTCAGTTGTATCCTGCACAAAGAGGTGAAACGAAAAATAATTATTACGATTGTTCAGTTTTGATTGTGTGCTTGGTGCACAGATGCAACATTAGCACGCAAAGTGTTAAGAAGAATCAAGTGATAATAATAGGGTATCTTAATTTATCGGGGGCGATAAAATAAGCCCCATAGAGAGCCACACAGCAGTCTTCAGCTACGAGTGATATTGACACTTGTTTATTTTAGAATGAGTCAACGTTTGACTACAAGATTTTCAGAGAGAATCCTTTCATAGTTCTGATTCTAGAGTAGTTTCAGCCCAGTTGAGGACTACCCCCATTCATGTCATTCTACCTTTAACAGCCTTCTTGTCATTGCAGTCTTGGTATTGTGTGTCCTAATCTAGAACTTCTATTTTTTTCGATTCCTTTTCAAATTGAAATTATGTATGGAATGTGCATTTGTTAGTAAGATAATACTTTTGTATCAACAGTTTAAAATAAAAAATGGTCTTTTGCATGAATATGTCTTCCTTCGCAACAACCATTCTGCTGTGGATTGCCGGAATAATTATTCAGTGCTTCATATGTCATATAGAACATATGTGTGCCTAATTTTGTGGAGTTGAAAGTATAAAAGCTCAATAAATTAACTGTGCAACTTACTTCCTTTTTGCTCATTTATGCCTACGCTGTTGTATAATTATTAGTGACGGTTCGAATCATGACAGTCTGTGCCATATGTGTCATGCAGGAACATCTTGATGCACCACGCGCTACCCGAGTCCGTTGTACCCCGGTGTACCACGTTGTGCAGCGCCCTCTTTGTCCAAAAATGTAATTTTCTTCAGTTATGATCACTGAATCAGTGTTAGGATGCAGAACCTCGTAAGCTGTGCTCAAAAAGGCATAAACTTACAAAAATGCCGTTAAAAATGAGCTAAATTTGTAATTCATACACTTAATACCTAACTTTTTACAGAATTTGTAACCCAGCGTACAGGCTGTTAAAAAATGAATAAATTATTCACAAAATGGCGTTATTTCTAGTTTGGTATCAGGGTACCGCGCCATGTCATCATTTTGCTAATATAAAAATTTATGAATTATTCAGCAAACAGCTACCCCCCCCCCTCTCTCTCGTCTCTCTGGCCATGTAGTCAGACAGTTGCCTTTTCTGTACTCGCTGTGCCATTTTAATTGCACACCCAACCGTTTTGGCTCAAGTTTAATCCAACTAAAGTTAGGAAGGGTGGAAGTCCAAGTCGACTGCCTTCAAGGTCACGAGGCATTGATATTTTTCACATAGGACTTGTTACCACAGTGATTTGGTCTAATGCGTATGATGGCATGATCGGTGATGATGATACTGATTATGATTATGATGATGAGTATGAAGTGATGATGATTGATGATAATGATGATAATGAATTATGATGAGGACAATCCGGTGACCTTTAAAGCTTTTAGGGAATTTCGCTTCCTTCCTTTGAACATCTTATGTTTTACTGTATTTATTTATACACGTACAGTACTAACAGAAAGAAAATAAATTTCATTTCGTTTGTAATCTTGTAGAATAGTACATTGTTAGGTTACGTGGGTTTTCCCAGAAAGATTGCAGTATGAGTTAAAAAAAAACTAATTTCTGTCAGAACAGTAAAAAGTAAGCTTAAAGCCCAAATATAGTTTTTGCCAATCTTTCACAAGGTATTCATTTGTCAACCTAGACATCGGAAAACAACATCATACCTAATGAAAATTGTTTATAGTGACAAATTGTGATGTTTAAATGAAAGGAGAGCATGTAGCGGTTGCAAATTGTCTTTGGGAAATCTCGGGTCCCACCCCCCCCCCTTGATTCTACATTTTGAGTTATTTCTCAAAAGTGAGAAAGTTTCAGGGCGAACAATAATTTTCAGGATATTAATAGATCATATAGGTGTATCTAAAAAACATAATTACAAAGAATTTCATTTTTTACCATTTACCAAAACTATACTCGGAGTTTAACTCTTTAGAGAAATTAAACTTACTTGGGTTATGATGAAGAAAAATGCGTGTCTGTGTTTTTGTGTGTTTATCTGTATGTTAGTTTTGTGTGTAAGTGTAGGCGTGTGTGTGTCAAAATTAAAAATCGAAAAAGCTTACAGTAAATAGCGAACGGCGCACGAAGTAAATACTCCCAGTTCTATCTAAACGAACAATGCTTTGTCCCTCTCCCAATATACTGTTATGTAAAATCATCTGAATACTTAAATGTTTTATACATTCTGTGTATAATATTAGTTTGTGATATCAATACAGCGTTACAGTCTCCTCACTGATTTCTTTTTCTTATTTTTTTTTACGCAGATGTTTTTGTAGTAGCTGAAAGTCCGCGATTACCAGCAAAAATGGTTGTGTTTTTGTTGTTGTTGTTGTGTGTGTGTGTGTGTGTACGTGTGTGTGTGTGTTTGTACGTGTATGTGTGTATGTGTATGTGTGTGTGTTTTGTGTGTGTCTTTTTCGTGAATAATCAGCACATTCCTGTTTTGCCTCATTTGTAAGCTCTTCCCTATGATGATATTTTGGCAGTACCTGGTTGAGGGAACCGACATCAAAAACATAATTGTATTTTTGATGACATTCAGCCTCCTTCAAATAATACACTGCTAAGCTTTCTTTTTTTATTTTTGCACTATTTGGAAGATCTCACACTGTAATTTGGGTATACTTCAGTGATATCTTGGTCCCACTTTGGATATTAGTGTCTTCAGTCTTCACTGATTGATAGACGGAGAACAAATGTAAAAGTATAACGATACCACTGTTATGCTTTAATTACATGCCTACTACAAAATATCTGAGTAATTTGTCGTTAACATATGCGAGTTTTAGTTCTAGTGTATTTGAGAGATTATGTCATACATGTTACCGCCTTTATTATATAATAAAAAATGTTTAATACCCAAAGTTTTTTTTCTTTTATCATAATAAGTTCCCATTATCAAAACACCTGCCTTATAGCCCTTGTAAGCAGAACCCTATATGGGTAGCGTTAATTGTATAAAAGAATAAACTGGTTTTTATTGGCCAAAGTATACGGGGATAAGACTTGTTTCGTCCATTTTCTCTACGCTTTGTTTTGTAACCCTACACAGCTGCAATCAACGGCTTATTTTGGCAGGCTCACTTATGAATATCGTCTTTTAATTAATCCAAACACTATAGCAAGATTAACAAATATAAACTTAACACAGATATTTTTGTGTCACACGAGGGCTTGCATTTACCTAGAGTAATAAACTAACATTGTGGAGCTTCAAATTAAAAAAAATGTCAAACTTTACCATCTGAGCGACAAAGTAGTGTTTGAATGGACAAGTAAACACCCTAGAATACAAAAGTTTGGAAATTTATGCTGCCACTGGCAAGATGTGCATGAATAAACAATTTGTACTCGGGGCGAGTAAAAAATAGCCTAGACCCACACACGGTAAATCTATGGGAGGAAATGGGCAGGTGAATCCGGTCAACTTACAATTTCCACTTTTTTAAAGCACTAAATAATCATTTTGAAATGCAGTTTTTTTTTCAGGACTTCATTTTTAGACCTTATCAAAGACTCTTAGAGCATGGAGGAATATGTAGCTCACAGGTTTTTTTTTTTAAATTGTGGTAAATGTTAGCCAGTGGCATTAAATATCATAACCGTAGGAATTTTTAGAATATTAAAAATTTTAGAATATCTATTTAAATTTACGTAACATTTACTCCAGGTTGCAAAAAATTATATTATATGCACACAGCGAATCATAATATTACACCAATATCTTGATATTATCATGAATGTTATGGTAAGCATGGTAAGTAAATAACAGGTTACATACATAAAGTCGAATAAAAACGAATGGAATCCATTCTTCTTCGTCCCAAGATCTATGATGTGACTTGTGTGATTACGCTAACTGAATGTCAACGCATTCATTTTTTTTTAAAGATGCACTGTTAGGAAATGATATCCTCTAAGTGTCCAGATTCTCAAATTAAAGGGTATCATTCTCTACAGTTTATACAGTCATTATAAAGTCTTGTCTTTTTCACGTCACACACTATTAGTAATCATGGCATTACCATATATGCTTGCTTTATATTCTACAGGAATTGAATTACTTTTGCTTTTTAATCATATTTTTTACTTGATCTCAAGATGACAACGTAATTCATTTAAGCTGATCCTCATTTAAACTTGTTGTAATGTTACGATATGACCATATGTTGTCCAGGTTTGCTTATTGCTAGATAAAATGTACAGGCAAGTTCGGAGTTGTTTGATCTACTGAAAGACGCAACGAAACCACAAATCTTTAAAGAGTGGGATTGGTCCTTAATGAGAGACATTTTAAAGCGCGTTCATGTAGTAATGGACGGTTGCATGAATGTGTTTTGTTTCAGTTTTACTGAAAGGATTCCTGCATACATGGCTGCATACGTGGATCTTTGATAATAATGTAACTCACATGAAAACCGTTGTTTTCAATCAATTGACCTTGGCAAACTACAATTCCAAACTAGCATATTTAATTGAAATGGATGGAATAATTATTTGAAAAGAATTACGGTACCACGAAAGCGTAAATTGAATTGGATTGACAATTCATTTGAGTCCCATCACGCTACCAAGAAAGCTTGAATTAAATTGGATTCGACATTTATTTTGAGTACGATCACGTTACCGAGAAAGTGTGCAAGTTTTAAGTAAGTTATACGTATGGTTGTTTTGCCGTTGGGTAGCTAACGGTGGCCACCGGGGGTTGCTTGGTCACCCCCACCGGTGCGTTGGGTCGGGTCTGCTTGGTCCTGGTACAGAATGACTTGTAGCCACAGATGACGATATTAACGACGATACCGAAGAGGACAATGGCCCCGATAGCGAAACCAGCAGCATACGCTGCCGGAGGTAGGCTGGAGTCTGTCTCGGATTCCGTCCCGGTGTCCGTCCCTGTTACGGAGAAAAATCAATGTAGGCATTAATTAATTAATTAATTAATTAATTAATTAGTTAATTAATTAATTAATCGATCAATTAATCCATCAAGATATCAATCAATCAGTCAGTCCACCAATCAAGAAATCAATAAATCAATCCACCAATCAATCAATCACTCAATCAATCAATCAATCAGGTACAATGTGTGAATAAACAAATAAATGTTCGTTCGGTAAATATGAGTTGTAACCGACCCCATCAGTCTTAGTATTCCTGAAATCACTTTTTGTCGTTTTCCTACTAATGCAATGACTCTTCCTGCAGTGAGTGCAGTTACAATTACTAAAATACACTATTACTCCTTCTGCCAAAGGAGCTGCACTCATCAGCTTCGATATACATTCATGCTCATAATTATGGAATATTTTGTTGATACTTAAGTTCTTTCTCGTATAATCGTCCAACATTTTCAAGACAAGTGTTTATTTCACAAAAACGCAGTATGTGAAGCATTTTTGGGATTTCAAGAGATGACTTAAGTTAAAACTAAAGTACGTTTGACCGCAATAACAATTATATAATTATTTTGTTTTAATCCACAAAAATCGTTCAAAAAGTATTAAATTAAAGTAATTAAAAAACAACAACAAAAACTTATACATTTTGATCTAGTGTCACTTATCAAATTAACATCAGAATTGTCTGTTACAAGTCTAATAAGGCGCGTAACCACCACGTGACTCAACAGCTCTGAATGCCGCCATTTATAAACACAGGTTTTAGCGTCGAGTCGGACACTACAAACTGCTCAGCATTCCTGAAATACATGTACTTAGATAATAATTGTTTCACCTGGGGTGAGCAAATATTAATCCCAGATGTACCGTTCACGGGAAAATGGCAACTTCTAAAATGTCTATAAAATATTCTATAATTATGAGTATGAGTGTATAAATTTAGAAGGGAGCTGAAAACATTCTCTCAGTTTTATTCAGTTGTGTAAGTTGTACATGTAAAGCGCATTGATCATTTGTGAAATGGGAAATGCGTCATATAAGAATCAATTGTATTGTATTGTGTATTGTATTCTACCACTGCTTGTTGTTATTGTTTGTTGGTGCTGTTGGTTTTAACGGCGCATATCAATCGATGACGTCCGATTATTCACGCCAAGCACCACTGCTGCTGGGCCTAAGAATATAATAACCACTAAGAAAAATCCTAATCACTAACAATAATCACTAAGAATATTTCTATTACTGCTACTACTACTACTACTACTACTACTACTACTACTACTACTACTACTACTACTACTACTACTACTACTACTGCTGCTGTATACTACTGTTACTACTACTACCACTACTACCACTACTACCACTACTCCTACTACTACTACTACTCCTCCTACTACTACTACTACTATTACTACTACCGCCACTACTACTACTTCTACTATTACTATTACTACTTCTACTACTACTACTACTACTACTACTACTACTACTACTACTACTACTACTACTACTACTACTACTGCTACTTCAACAACAACAACTACTACTACTACTACCACTACTAGTACTAAAAATTATCTACTATAGGCCTACTACTTATACTACAATGCGACTTCCGCTACCATCACTACTACCACCACCACCACCATCATCTCTAATCTATTACTACTTGGCCTTTAATGCTGCTAGTACTACTAATACTATTACTTGTACAGTGTGGTGGTGGGGGGGGGGGGGGCGAGCAGCCCTGATTGTTTTCAAACTAACGGAAATAAGGGTAGGGTGGGGGCTTAAATGTCAAAGTCAAAATTTTAAGACGTCCACTTGGGAAATGGTTAACACCAACAGTACAAGCATTATGACACTAAACTTAATGTTGTATCTTTAAATAAACCCCCACCCCATGAAATTCATAATATTTGCTTAAAACCCCTCAAACTGGTACCAAATGAAGATTTTGGTCAAAGTATAAGATAAACAATGGTACGGTTATTAGGGATTGCAGTGAGGATGTCATGAAGATTTACAGGAACTATGCGAAAAACTGTAATTGGGTTATCATACTTTCAATTAAGGGACTCAGGGGAGCGAAACGAATGGGAGGAGTGGGGTGGGAGGGGAGATTTCTCCCTCCCACATTAAATACTCATAAAAAAGACATGTTTCTGGGCATGGTAATACTTATTTAAATTAAAATATAAAATGAGTATATCTCCTATCAATATTTAAGTGTTTGCTAGATTGCTTCAGTTTATTCTTTTTATATTTTCATTGTAAAACATATTTTGTCCGGAAAATTTTGGGAGGGGGGGGGCTTGAGCAATTGAAGGTCCCCTTAGTCCCATTACTAGTGTCTATAACAAGCATGTTACCTGCCTCGCTAATAACATGGAAATGTGTTACTTTGCAGAAGAAAGTGAAAAACAGGAATTTCATTGAAATTCATGTGATTACGCACTGGCGTACCGGTGGGGGGACCTTGGGGGCACCGGCCCCCAATAAATTTTGACCATGGATTATTATCAATTTCATACAAGTGATTTATTAATGTTGATGAAATGTACCATTGAAATATGTATTTACCATGCGTATAAACCCCGTCTTTTTTATGTATATTTTCAAAAAGTTCCCACCGTGGGGTATCCCTCTCCCACACCCTCCCCTGCTTGGTCGCTTAGCTCCATAGCAAGTATGACTACCAAATTACAGTTTTTACACAGGCCTAATTCTGTTTGTAAACCCGACTACAATCCCTAATAAGCATCATAAAATATTCCTTTAAAATATGTATTTACCATGCCTAAAATCACGTCTTTTCCATGCGTATTTTCAAAACACTTCCTACCGTGGGAGGGGTAGACCTCTCCCACCCCCTTCTTGCTTTGCTCCGTCGCATGTTTCCGTCAAGCCTCCAAGTTGCCCACCCTAAAATTTCCACTCTACAACTGTGCCTGCTTGTAGGCCCAAATAGTGTTCTTTCACAGACTTGCCAACTATCAATATTGCAAACGTGAAACCCTGATACCTCACCGCATCCCAAGATGCTTGTTTGTTTCGTTTCTTTGTCTGAGTACCTCGTTTATGTTTATATTATAATTAATGAAGTATCATGAAAAAAAAACACCCCCTCGCAAAGATTGCACCCCAAATATTTTGGCTCATTACGGCACTGATTACTTGTATGAAATTGAAATTGAGTCACGGTTCATTTTTTTTTGCGGGGGGGGGGGACGCCAGCCCCCCCACCCCCTCCGCAGGCTCCCCCTATACGCTAGTGCCTATTACACTCTGCACTGTGGGCAGTTTGGTGGGTGGTTGAAAATATTTACGGGGGGGGGGGTCTAACTATGGAGTTATTCAACTGAGTAGCATGCAATACAAGTTATTTGATTTGTACATGTATATACATGTACATGGATCCTATGGCGTATACAACACAGCATGTACAAACAATCCAAATTTAGTTTTTTGGCCGGGGTTGGGTTTTTTAACGAGCTACATACCAAATTACTGTACAAAATATCTTTCAAATGACCCAATCCCTGAAGTGGACGTATTAAATTTATTTTTTTTTTATTTCACCCTTCTAAGCCTCTACCCTTATAAGGGGGTTTACATTTTTTGTGTAAATTTCGCCCTCGCCCACCTTCCCATCCCCCCCCCTCCTTTGGTCTCGGGGTTTATTCGTCGTAATTGATATTTGTCGTGTAGAAAAAGTTGTTAGATCGTTGTTTTGCGTGTATTTATTTGGGTGGAAGGATTTTCCCCTGGCACCGTCCCTGGTGTGGGGTGTACGCACCAGGTTGGCCTCAAACCATGCATCAGCCTGGTGATTATGAATGAACTATTTCATTGCATTTCCGGAAAACGACAAGAGGCTACACATTGGAATTCGACGATTAATGAATTTGAAGGCATGTGACACACCTGAATATAAGCTAAAAATGGATAATTCGTTAACTCATCAAGTGATTTCGAAGGCATACCTGTATAACAATCTACCCCTGCGCTTTTGGATCCATCGCAGGACAATATGGAACCTATGTCTGAGGGACATTCCGACAAAGACGACTCAGATCCACCACAATGGAATCGATTTAGCCATCTTGTGTTCGTCGATCCTCGCCCATAGTAAGATCCATGGCGAGCTGCGGTGGCATTCGAATATCCGAGCTGTCTGCAGACGACATTGGCGTCGTTGATATCCCAGGAGTCATCACAAAGCGTTCTCCATGTCAATTGGAATGTGGAGATGTCCCTGAGGTAAAGTTCGACCGTTCCGCGGTTTTTGTCGGAAGACCCGTGTAGCCGAACAGAGAATTCACCTGTACAGTAGAAGGAAACGGCCGTTCAGACATGCAGTATCACGGCATATCATTTCTGCTTTACTATGACATATCAGGTAGCTCACTTTCCTCTCTCTGCTACAAAACAAAATGAACGCATACATTTTGCATCCAAAATATGTTTAACGTTCCGTTGGTAAAAAGGCATACATGTTCGTTTTATATACCAAACTCTAAACTAACAAACAAACAAACAAACAAACAAACAAACAAACAAGTTCTGCCACTCAACATTTATCGTGAATATCTATGTTGCTTTTAAGGTTTAATACCTGACCTTGGTATAGTTCAGAAGCCCGTTCCCTTTTCTTTACAATGGTACCTCATTTGCTCTGGTTGTGGATTTGTAGATCTGCAAGACCTTTGGGTCAAAAAGTGAAAAGCTACAAAATCCACTGTTATCGTCACCATTTCAGTGTTCATTTGCATGGATCGTGGATTGTGATGATTATGATGGTTTCACATGCCATTTTGAATTGAAGTGGGTAATTGAAAAATTATTGTGTTGGGTTTCATTCAGATTCATGAAAGTTTTCCGAGATCCCACCAACCATTCAGTCATCCAGAAGTACAGCGGAAACAAATCTCAAGATAAAAGTTTGAATCAGTCTCTTCACTATTGTATTAAAAACAGGAAAGACTAAAATAATAATTCTTCATCACTGTATTTGTCTTTGGCACTCATGTACGACCACCCCAATATCAATACACTCCGTGCATCTTGTATAGAAAATTAGGAAAGTGCCATTGACAACAACGGCTAATTCTTGTAATTTTTCACATTCGACTTAGCTCCCATGACTTTACGGCAGAATCATTTTAAAGGGCAATAAACATAAGATATGAATATAACATATAACATGAATATAAATATAACAATGTAGTAAGGAGAGAGATATTGAAGCTCACATTTGACTTGCAGAACATTTTTGTAGGAGTCATTTTTTTTGTGATTACAATATGATCCTTACTCGACAAGAACATGACAAAAAGATAAAAAAAATATTCGGATCATCACGGGCATCATGACTGCATGATTTTTGTGAAACCATCCATAATAACTATAAAAATTAATCAACCTCAAAATTCGAACGTCCCTTCAACTGAACGCTTCACAAACTTAGGCATCTGAAACATTTTGTTTACACTTACCTGTAAACAAGACCCCTGGCTACCACCCTCCGAATCCCAGTTCTGTCCCTGCACCAGCATTAATATCTAAGGGTGTTTCACTGAATTGATTTCTTATTAATTGTGACGATTCTTGCATTAAAAAAACTGCCACATTATTTGCAAAAGTCACACTGATACACTGAAATAGTTCAGGGTATATAATATGCTATGTCAAGTCATTATTATTGGTGTATATATCACATCACTTGTGAACATTTTTAAAATCGAAATATTGTTGTTATTTTTGTATGTCTTGAACAAAATAGATTTTTGTTGCTATGTATATTGTAAGAGAAGTTGCACAAAAGATAATATTATTATTATTAAACTGCCAATCCTACATGTACAATAATGAATATTTGAACTGAACTATCCGCAAGTTAAACGGTAAATGAAATATGCTTTTACATAAAAAAAAACAACGAAATGGAAAACTCTGATGAAAGACTTCCAACTTCAACCAGCATGACCAGTACACCAGTTTATTTCTAATTCACAAATTAAATAATTATAAAGACACTATACAATACTGTGGAAGACAAGTTTGAAAAAATTGTCAAACTTTTCTATCTGACATATCTGACAGTGTTTGAATAGACAAATAGACACTCCAGAACATGAAGTTCAGACAGTTATGCTGTCACTGGTAAAATATGTATAGATGAAAATTGGAACATGAATTATTCTCGGCCGATAAAAAAAAATCTGCAACACAGTAGTCTATGGGGGGAACCTGGAATGGTCTCTCATTGATTTTTACTCTTTTAAAGCACTTAATGATTATTTTGAACTGTAATTTTTTCAGGGCTTCATTTTAGACCTTTTCAAAGACACTACTAGCATGGGGAATCATATAGTTCACATTTTTTTTTTAATGGAGACATTGCTGTACAGTGCATTTAAGGTGTAGAGGACATAACTTTATCATGGTTCAAGATTACTTAAATGATTGAATGAACAAATATTTTCTTTTTCAGTATCAAAGATTCACATAAAATCAGACATAAACTGCAGAGTCCTACGAGATTCCATAATGGGGTCATTTAACGTTTAAAATTCTAATAAGCATTAATGATATATAAAATAATGATATGTAATGATACATAATAATATAATTGTGGAATCCGAGCCACTGTTTTATAACAATATTGGTTAAGAATTTAAAAGTCAAACGCTGTTCCAAATTTTAAGCTAATATTGTATAAAAGAACGAGATTTCACATCATAGCTTGTTACTAAAAAACGCAAACAATGTTGTTAGAGTGACAGGTCTTAAACAAACGTGTAATCAGCTGTATTAAAATGTTTTAAAGCGGTTTAACTGTGGGCACTAATCTACAACTACTACTAAGCTAAACTACATACTACTGCATACTAACTACTATCTACTACTACTAGCACTACTGG
>JZLH01S0531725.1:12255-55671 GCA_001188425.1 Eucidaris tribuloides
GGGTCGAAATATAATTGGATGAAAAACTTGAGTTTATTCTCTAAGTTTGTGCTTGTGTGCTGTGTGTGTGTGTGTGTGTGTGTAGTGTGTGTGTGTGTGTGTGTGTGTGTGTGTGTGTGTGTGTGTGTGTGTGTGTGTGTGTGTGTGTGTGTGTGTGTGTGTGTTTGATGTTTGTGAATGTCTGTGTCTGTGTTTGTATTGATATGTCTGTGTGGGTACACAGTATGTTTGTGTTTGCATGCATGGGTGTGTGTATTAATGTGTGTGTGTTCCTGTGTGTATGTGTGTATGTGTGTATGTGTGTATGTGTGTGTCTGTTTGTATTTGTATGTCTATGAAAGTATATGTTTGTGTTTGCATGCATGTGTGTGTGTTTTTTTATGTGCAGTGTGTATTTGTGGCTGTGTTTTTATGTACAGTGTGCGTGTGTGTGTGTGTGTGCGTGTGTGTATGTTTGCATTTGTATGTGTGTGTGCGTGTATATGTTTACAAGTAATTTGCTTCCATGTGTGTGTGTGTGTGTGTGTGTGTGTTTATTTTGTGTGTAGGTGTGTATGTTTGCTTGTTTGTGTGTTTGTGTGTGTGTGTGTGTGTGTGTGTGTAAAGTATTTCTGATATGCCATTTGTTTACTTTTGACACCAGTTGGAATTCCTCCATAATGAAAAAATGAATGCATGAGTTGGTTTTATGCATACCTTAAAGAGATAGGCTAACATTGTGGAGCTTCAAATTAAAAAATTGTCAAACTTTGATATCTGAAATACATAGTAGTGTTTGAATGGACAAATAAACACCCTAGATTACAAAAGTTTGGAAAGTTGCACTGCCAATGGCAAGTTATGCATGAATAAACAATTAAAACTCGGGGCGAGTTTTAATAGCCTGCGTGTACACACAGTAAGTCTATGGGAGGAAATGAGCAAGTGAATCCAGTCAACTTACGATTTTCACTTTTTTGAAGCACTAAATAATCATTTTGAAATACAATTTTTTCAGGGCTTCCTTTTTAGGCCTTATCAAAGACACTGGTAGCATTGGGAATCATGTGGCTCAGATTTTTTTAACTGTGGTAAATGTTAGCCAATACCTTTAAAGAAAACTTGTCCGTAACAAGTAACAACCTTAGATTTTTTCCTTGAGGCATGTCCAATATTGAATTATAAGTACTGAAATATTTTCAAACCGATTTATATTATAGTTTGTTACTACTTACTACGCCCCCAAGAAAGAAAAATCCGTTAATTTTCTATTGAATACCATGGCATGGGAATACAGATTTTCAGGCATGGTAGTGTAAGAATTTTCTGTATGTTATTGTTAAACCAGCAAAAGTCATTGTGATTCTGGAAATAATTATACAGTGTACTATCAATTTGCAATGATTTAGTAAAGGTTTGCTCATGCGGTATATTATTGGGGTAGTTTAGTACTGTGCTAACAAAAAGGGCCAAGTGGAATTTTGACCTAAATCAAATTAGCTTAATAACAGGTAGGTGGACATAAAAGACACTACTGTGTTGACTTAGACACCTGTACAGCTAAGCACCTTACACTGTAAACTAACTACACCAATGGTATGGCAGCATGCCAATTCTTTGGTGTACACTTTGTCCTTTTGGAAAGCTAGACTGTAGAGTTATGCGAACAATTCAGCTTTTCTGAGTTACAATTTGGGCTTCTGTTGTTAGATTTTAGCAGGAAATATCATTAGTGTAATCACAGAAATAAAGAAGTACATGTACATTGATCTTAATGATAACATTGATTGTCATTACACAACATGTAGTGCAAAATACTAATGTGTGATATATCTTGTACATACGTAGTGTAAAATTTCTGACCTACACTTGTATATATACACACCCACACATACACAGTACACACATAAGTAAATATGCATGCAAAAACCATGCATACACATATAAACACACACTCAAACACACAAACAAACACACAAACAGATGGATGTATGAGATATTAACATCTAGTGCAATGGAAGATCCCAATAGTTATGAAAACAAACATTTGATGTTCTGCACTTTATGACTACATTGTACACAGATAACACAGGTACATGTAACTAGACAAACAGCATGACCTTAAACCCTTGTAGTATAAACAGTCGCAGAGGGTGTTATCGTGTACTAGCTGTGAACCAGAAGAAGCTACATACACGTACATGAAATATGAAACTCTTGAACTACATGATCTTGAATAACCTGAGGAATCATGGTATCAAGATCGGCTTGTCTCAATGGATGCAGAAGGGAGTCGAGGAGAGTGCTTGCATTGATCAAAAAAAAGCCCAGCAACCCCCCCCCCTTCCCCCCAAAGAAGAAGAAGAAAAGAGAGAAGAAGAAAATGGAAGCTGGAGAAGAGTAAATAAGAACTACAATGATGACAATGATAATAACAAAAATGATAAAAACTTCTTCTCTTCCTTTGCTCTCGCTTTTCTTCATCTTCTTTTTCTTCTTCTCACCCTCTTCTTTTGTAATTGTTGTTGTGGTTGTTGTGGTGGTGGTTGTGGTGGTTGTGGTTGTTGTTGTTGGTGTTGGTTGTTGTGTTGGTTGTTGGTTGTTGTGTTGGTTGTTGGTTGTTGTGTTGGTTGTTGGTTGTGGTTGTTGTTGGTTGTGGTTGTTGTGTTGGTTGTTGGTTGTGGTTGTTGTTGGTTGTGGTTGTGGTTGTGTTGGTTGTTGTGTTGGTTGTCGGTTGTTGGTTGTTGTGTTGGTTGTCGGTTGTTGGTTGTTGTGTTGGTTGTGGTTGTTGTGGTTGTGGTGGTTGTGGTTGTTGTGGTTGTGGTTGTTGTTGTGGTTGTTGTTGTGGTTGTTTTTGTGGTTGTTGTGGTGTTCTACTTATCTTATTCTGCTGTGGTTCTGCATTGGTTTGTCGGTTAATTAATAAAAAGACATATTCAAGACAAGCCACCAAGATCTTGTTCAACTGCACAAATGGAGTGAAGATTATGAGTCATTGAACTCATTTACCTTGATTTGCTTGGCAAGCCATAAATGTAATCATTCTGCCAATATTAATCCCCCTTCTGTGAGGACTATGGAAAGGTGCAGGGGAAGTGTTCTGCTTTCTAAACGTCTTATTTTTGTGTTCGCTGCAGTAAATAAAACATTTTAAGTTATGATCCTAAGCAAATGACAGGATGGTGCATTATATTTTTCAGGCTGTCCGTCCATCCCTCCGTGCATAACACTGGAACAATGTTAATTGTGATAAATCAATGATAGGGGCCAGCGTCCGAAAATTCACATACATGTATTTAAACTGCCGATCCTACAACTACATATATTTAGTACATTTGAAGTGAACTATTCCCATATTGTAGTGCAAATATGACTTGTGTTTTCACCTAGAAACCAACAAAATGGGAAACTCTGATGAAAGATTTTCCATCAACCAGTACTCCATTTTATCTTTAAAGGTAAAAAGCATGATTGGGTGTAGTCCTCAACCTGGGTTGAAACTATTCTAGAATCAAGTAGACTATGCAAGGATTCCACTGTGAAACTCTTGTGGTCAGACGTTGACTCATTCTAAAAGAACTAATGTCAATATCTCTTGTGGCAGGCAAATCTGTTGTGCAGCTTTCTATGGGATTTATTTCTCTCGGGGCTCAAGATAAATAAAATACTGGTATGTTCGTGCTTGATTCTCCCTAAGTAAATAAATTAAGGACAAATCCTTCCAGCTTGGAAGATACCCTCCGGCTGATGTAAAGTTGGTATATGTTTCAACTCTTTTGGTTCTTGATGCTTTTTCAAGTGTTCCCAATCATGTCATTAACCTTTAACCCAAACTCAATCTTTTCCTCTGCCCACCAGGTTGATGAACTAAAAGCCAAGGACCGGGTGATCGGGGAGATGGAGAAGGAGCTGGGCCAGCAGGCCGGCCACGCCCTCAAACTCCAGGCCGAGAAGGAGAGCCTGGGACATGAACTCAACCTGGCCAAGATGACCGAAACCTGGGAGAGGAGGAGTCTGGGCAAAGGGAGCGAGTCCTCCCTTGATCAGGGCGGGATCTTGTCAGAAGTCAGTAGGAGTGGTGTAAGTGGTAACATAAAGGCTGGTTTGAGGAATGTAATTTGCACTGGAGTTCTTGTTTTTTTCTTACCGATGTCTTGATTTTCTTAGTTTCGTTTGACGTTATTAACCTCATCCCCATTCTAATCAAAAAAAGGTAAGAGTTTTGAAAGACTTGCCACCAGCAAGTTTCGAGCCAAGGATCTTGGGATATGGAGACTAGTTATCTAACCACTGAGCTAGCTCCGATTTGGTGACGGAAAACGGTAATTTTGCAATGTTATTCAGATTTCGGTCGACGGGCCAGTGAGTGAATTTATGTAAAGTACCAATTGTCTTGAATCACAAGCCTCATTCTAGCCTAGCACTAAATTATACTACCATGTATAACGTTGTGGGGATGAGAAACTGTTGTCATTGCAGGGCAAAACGAAACCACGAGGTTGAGATACAGGGGAACAACAAAATTTTATTTACTTATTTATTTACTTATTTACTTACTTACTTACTTACTTACCTACTTACTTACCTACTTACTAGTTTGTTTTTATTTATTTACTTATTCATTCATTTATCTATTTGTTTATTTATTTATATTTGTAGTCATTTATTTGTTTACTTCTTATTATCTTATTTATTTATGGCATTATACTTTTGGACTCTCCAACAAATGGATAGTATCCTTGTATGCTTGCATCCATCCATTACTTGTTCTCATTACCATGACAACTTTAAAATCATTGATCGTCTTTGGATGAAACTGGGATCAAGAATGTACTATGATGTACCAATGATCTGATTAGATTTTTTAGTTGAAAGGTCAAAGGTCACAGAGCTGGACATTCAGCGTAGGAAATACACTGGGGCGACAGGTGATTTAGCCCCCCAAATTAACAAAATAGCCCCCCAAAATCACTAAACAACCCTCAATTTACCTCATAGGGTTCAATGTATAACATACTAAAATGACTTAACTGGGCTTGAAACTAGCGGCAAATAATAAAATTTTATTTCCTGCCCTGGGGACATTAGCATCTACCCATCCGCCCATGGTGGGTGATTTTGGCATCGGGAGGGTGAAAAGAAAAAGTTACCTGACTGGCTGGTGGATAATATCTTTGTAGATGTTGAATCTGATGTTGTATTTGGGCAGGTAATGTTCCTTTCAGGCATCTAACCTTTCAATGTTACCTGCCCAACTAGTCTCGGTTTCAGACCGTGCAACTTTTCCTAACCCCAGAGTACTAGTACACTCACTCTCTGACTTTTTTCTGCCTTCACTCTACCCATGCTCTGCCTTTGTTGATGCGCAGGCCACAGTAGTCTTAGTTAAAGACATTTAATTGATGATAGTAATATCTCTAGTATATATGATAAGTTCTTATGTCTGGAAGCCAGGCTACTGCCCGACTGGCTAGTACAAGAAAAATAAAAAAAGGTCAAGATCCAGCCCTGCCCATACATGTCTGATTTGAGCTCATTACCATATAGCAATTGTATCACCTGGTACAAACCAGAGAATACTTTGGATTTAGCTTTTTACTCAAAGTAAAAAAAAAAAGATATTTTATATTTCAGGATACAACCAAAGAAGATCAACCATCTCAAAGAAATGGTGAACTGATGTCTAAAATATCAAGACTTGAAGAACAGAACAAGAGATTGGCATTGGAGAAAGCTGATTTGGTAAGCTTATTTGTGTGTTTTAATTGAAAATATGTTTGATAAGAAAAAATATATATTTTCTTCAAGCTAGTTTTTTTTGTTTTAATACTCGATTTCAATTTTGTGGCATTCGGCATCTTAAAGTCGTGCACAGGTTCAAAGTGCTTCTTCTTCATCATTTCTCAACTGATTTTGATGTTTTCTCAAAATAGATTTTGATTATTTGACATGTATGTGTGAGATTTAAAACTTCTACCTAGAATTGAAAACTTATAAATTAAACTAATTTATGCTAAATTATGCAGAATCACAAATATGCTTCATTTTGTTGATGATTTTATGTTTTTGAGTTTTTTTTTAGTACAGATATATGAGGAAACGAGGACTTCACAAAATTGTGAAATTAGCCTTTTAAAAAATTCAATTAACTCACTTTTTTCTATTCAGCATATTGAAGCAGGACCCATGGCTACACATCATCATTATCCTGACCTCCTATCATTCATCACTCATCATCTCCTGCTCCTCCTGCTTCGCCTCTCTCCTTCCTCCTCTCTCCTTCTCCCCTCCTCCTCCTTCTCCTCCCCCTCCTCGTCCTTCTCCTTCTCCTTCCCTCTTCCTCTTCCTCTTCTTCTTCTTCTTCTCTTCTTCTTCTTCTTCTTCTTCTTCTTCTTCTTCTCTTCTTCTTCTTCTTCTTCTTCTTCTTCTTCTTCTTCTTCTTCTTCTCTTCTCTTCTTCTTCTTCTTCTTCTTCTTTCTCCTCCTCCTCCTCCTCCCCTTCTTCTTTTTCCCCTTCATCTTCCTCTTCCTTTTCATCTTCTTCTTCTCTCTCTTCCACTACACTCACCAATAGTGATGAATTTGATAGTTATCTTCTAAGAACTGTATATTCTCATTCTATTCTTTCAAGGAGAAAAAGCTGAGGGTCAGTCCTCTTCCTCGTAGTGCAATACCACTCCCAAAGACCAAAGAGGGTGACACACAACTACAGAAGAAATTAAAAGAGCTAGAGACTGCAAACAGAAACTTGGATTCAAGATGCAAGACCCTGGCAGCAGAAAACCAAAAACTTGTGAGTATATGGAGAGTATATATTTTGGCCAACCTATTCATAAATTGCTCCAACACTATTTTTCAACCATACCAACTTTACAGAAGAAATGCATACAATTAAGATTGGAAATGGCATATAATTTGTTGACATGTGAATATAAAGCCAGTAAATGAAAAAGGAAAGGCAAGGTATTTGAGGAAATGATTTCAGAAAATAGTGTGGAAAAGAAATGGTCTTATCCCATTGGAGACGGTTTGATTTTGGTTTAACATGCAGTTTCCATAGAGTCCAATACGAGATATCTCACACTTCGTCTCCAACGGGTTATTAGTGTTGCCTGCATGTGCCTGTTTGTATGCATATAGGCGCACACGCACACACATAATCAACCTGTTGCCTACAAGATTCTGAAAATCATATAGAGGGCACATCCAGTTCATGTAGCCCACTGGTTAAATTAATCTGCTACACTAATTTCTTACTTTGAATTTGATTTGAAAAATTTGTGCACAAAACCTTTAGGACATGACAACTCGAAACTCAACAGATTCTCCTGAAAAACTGAATGTCTTTGTGATTTTGGCATAAACACTTTTTGACATATTAATCTGGATTCTAAAATCTACTCAGTATTTATTTCTCTTTCTCTCCTCCTTTCATTATGTCACCTGTTTCGCAGAAGAGTGCCAAATCTAAAATTCCCACCCCTGCCGCAGACAGATCTGGAAAACGCACCCCTGGATCGGGAAGAGGAAGGGGGCGGGGAGTAAGTCGTGAAGTTACTCCACTCAGGGGGACATCAGAAGCAAACGAAGTGCAGAACTTGAAGAAGAAGCTTGAAGAGCAATTTCAGGAGATTGTAGAACTAAAACAAGCTGCCCAGGTACATTTGTTGAATGATTACAGTCCGACCTTGGTTATCCGGCCATCACTTTGCCGTATCTCTCTGTTATCCAGACATGGTATTATTACCCGTCACTGCCAGTAATTAAGATACTTTTATCACAGTGTTATCATAAACACAACACCTGTGGGGTATCAGGGGAACAATAAAGGTGGCGTCATACTGTCCCGAAATCGTCACAAGATGGCCATATGAATATGAAAGTTTCAATTTCGTGCAAAACTGGCTCTGCTGAACTCGATGAACTCAGCCAATCAACGGCCGAAGCAAGTACGATGCCTACAGAAGGTCACATGATGGCTTAAAATGCCCTCACAAATGGCATTTATATGATCAGAGTCGAAATTGGACATTTCCTTTAACTTTATCCATCTTTGCTCAATTTTGCGGCAGTGTAATGCCTGCACAAATAAAGTGTCACTTGTGTGGGCCATCTTGCAATTTGTGCATGGTCTATGGTTTGTAATACTGCAATAATAATAATAATGAAACATTTTTGTATAGCACATAATACATAGGCAAAATAGCATGTCTCTAAGCGCTTTTTACAAAAGGAGTGGAGATGATGCACTGGGTTCGGAATTGTTTACAAAATGCTAAATAAGTGTGTTTTCAAACTATTTCTAAACTGTTCGTATGTTTGTTTATTCCTAAGATATTCCGGCATATTATTCCATGAAACGGCAGCTGCGTATGAAAATGATCTTTCCCCATATGACTTTGTCACAGTATGTGGGACCTGTAATAATGACTTTTTACTTGAATGAAGTATTCTTTCTGGTTTATATGGTGTTAACAAATCGATGAGATACTATGGAGCAAACTGATGAAAACATTGGTAGGCTAATAAAAGTACTTTATATTGTATACGGGATTGGATAGGTAGCCAATGTAAGTTTTTTAAGACTGGGGAAATTGGTTCATGTTTCTTTGTTTGTGCAATAGCTACTGATATGTGTATTACCACCTCCCCCCTTCCCCCATCCCCCCCTTCCGATATTGCTACAAAGTATTGTATTTGAACATTATCTTTCTTATCTGGCCATATCACTTATCCGGATGACTGCCATTCAACGTGGCTGGATAACCTGAGGTCGGACTGTTTTTCACACACATTTTTGGTCTATACTCACAAAGGTGGTTCGACTTGGACATGGTGTCTAACTGAAAGGTTTAAATATAGGAGGCAGTTTATTTTGAAATAAATGTTTCACCGCCAAATTTTAAACATGTAAATTCCTTTGATTGACATGAATTTTAATCTATTAACCCATTTTCTCTGGAAATCTTTAATTCCTATAGAGTCAATACATGACACATCCCCAGTCGCCCCTGTTAACACAGAGTTCATCCAACCATAATTCTCACACAAAAAAGATGAAGAATTTGATATATTTACCCCATAAACTATAATTGTAAACAAAAAAACACACACACTAAGAGTAAAAAAAATTATTTTAAATGTAATTTTAAATATTCAGGATAGGAAACAGGTATCTACCCCTGGGACACAAACACCTGTCAATCATCTGGAAGGGGGTGTGGCTCCAGACTCCGTGTCATTGAGTGAGGATGATGTCGTTCTGGATGATGTCTTCCGTACGACCACTCCTGCTTCACTTGACGCATCTGTCACATCTACGAATGCATCTGATTTTGATGGAGGACGCGTTGAGGTATAATTTTCACCAATATTGGCATAAATTTGGTTAAATACTTGAGAAACGAGAACCATAAAACTATTTGGTAACAGATATTTTATGAGGTACACAGTATCTCAACTATTTAGTGTTGTGAGGTATTCTATAAGTACAGTATAGCAGACAAAACTTCTACTCCATTACATCTATATCTATGTGTATTTAAGCTTCTTGTAATTATTAAGAAATCTGTTTCAAGAAATATTAGATTTCAGGTAAATTTCGTACATGATAAATAGCCTCCCCCTCCCCCCCCCCCAAAAAAAAACGAGGTTTGTTCAGGTAAGTGCACAATCTTAAACCTGCCAAAAGTTATTACATGTATCTAAATGTCATGCATATACACACTGATAACATAGAACTATCAGAAATGTTATTAATGTGTTAAGTGTAAATTTTTGAACTGTAATGAAACTAGAAAACTGATAACATGCCTGCAAAAAAAAAGACAACAAAACATTTTAACCCAAAATAATATATAGACATATTTTGCATTTTCCTGATTTAAATCATCATTGCTGTTATCATCAGAATCAAAATCAATCAAATTTAACATCAGATTTCCGTGTTATATTTACAAGGTCCATTCCAAGTTCCTAATTTAAAGGCAGAACATCTCTTTTGCATGCCGAAAAAAAAATCAACTTTGTGTAAATGTACTCCTGGTATACAGAAGAAAATACCATCTAAGAACTGTTAGCAAAATGTTTTAGTGAAATTACAGTGACTGTTGGACTTTAATTTGAATGAATATCAACTTTGTCAAAATTTCTACTAGAGACAAAAATTCTACTAGATTACAAGTATGATATGAGAAATTTATTTACAGTTTACAAATATGTATCACATGCATTCCTGAACATGGTAAATTTTATGCATTAGTGTCATGCACATTAGTGTTTGTAGACTAATAGATAAATGATACAAAAATGATACTGTAGTGACTCAGTGAGTTTCACATGGAGTTTCACCATGGACCTACATCGGACTGACTGTTAATCTTTGTGCATTTTCCAAATTCTAGGTACTTACTGATCTTCAGTTTTCACAGACATGTCCTTCATAAATAGCCTAAGGGCGTGAATGTAGTTTTGTTGGGATGCTGGAAGGGTGCAAAATAGGTTCCCTGCCCTTTTAAGATTTTGTTCCAAATTCTCATCTACCCTTTAGACTTCAAGTCCAGTCTTCTTACCTGAGGCTGTGTGGATGAAGGAACGAGAGTTCTATGATGAACAGATGACCCTTCTCAAGAAAAAGGTAAGCATTTTTGACTGTAGTTGCTCTGATGACAATATTTTCTTGCAGTTGATGATCCATCACTTATGCAGTTCTCTGTTGCCTCCACCCCAAACAAAACAGGAAGCATATTTATTCGGTTGTCCGTCCATATGTCCTTGCAGTCGAACATCTGTGCATCTACACTGTATTCAGAACAAGATTACTGAAGTACTGTTGGATAAATCTTATTGAAACTTGGAACCAAGAATAAAAAATTGGTCAAGGATGAAAAGGTTACATTTTGGGCCAAATCCATCAAGAATCAAAGGTCAAAATTTATCCCCAAAATGCCATTATTGTTATTTTTATACCCTGCCAAACAAAGTTTGAAGGTGGTATTTATGAATCAGAGTATGGTTGGGCAGTCTGTGTTGTGGTCAGTTGGTCCATTGCAAATCTTGCAGATCAAACTCACTCTCCAGTTTTTTATGAAAGCTCATGAAATTTGGCACGTATATTGGTCTTGGGGTGAAGATGTGCAAGACACATTTTTCAGATGTGTCGGAAACTGTGCTGCCATGGTAGTGGCATATTATGGCAATAAATCAGGTAAAAATTTTGCAACTCAAACTACTTCCTCTGTTTTTGACCAATGCTCATGAAGTTTGGCTTACACATTGTCCTTGCCATGAAAATGTGCAAGACACATTTTTTTGCATGTGTCGGAAAATATGTTGGCATGGTTACAACATATTATGACAAATCAGATAAAAATATTGCCATTCGAACTACTTCCGCATTTTTTGACCAATGCTCATGAAATTTGGCACACACAGTGGTCTTAGGGTGAAGATGTGCAAGGCACATTGTTTGCATGTGCCGGAAACTGTGTTTTCATAGCAACAGCATATTATGGTAATAAGTCAGAGACGTGATTGGGGGGGGGGGGGTAATAATCACCTTCAGTGATATTTATAGTTAATTTTATTTGGTGAATATTTTCCTTTCTTTTCCTTTCAGGTATTGGAGATTGAAGAGACCAGATCAAGGTTGGAATGGTCGCTGCAAAAAGCTGAAGAGCAGAATGAACTCTTAGAGTTCAGGATTCTGGAATTGGAAGAAGTGAGAGGCGGAGACGAGGCAGGAGGAGAAGGAGGAGGAGTAGGAGATAAGGAGGAAGTGAAACCCATCTCATCACAAATATCATCATCATCATCACCAACAGGCATTACTTATATATCTCAGGTAAATGCAATGAATATTCACTGAACGATATGTTAATATAGTTATGATCAATTCCTTTACTGAAATGTCATAAAGGGAGAAGGCAAGCAGCAATAACAGGCATAATTAAGAAAATATGTTGAGTTCTCGCCAATCCAATCAGATGCACGTGCCACTAGCAGGGGCTGACCATGCGTGACCAATGCATGCCACGCGACTGTGTTAGCCGCCACGTGTGGTACTGTATGCACGTGTTTCGATTGAATAAGCTCCTCCCCCCTATGAGCTGTTTCCAGTTTTGTCTTAGGTTAAAATTACAAGATGTTAAATAAACACAAATTAACTCAATGATAGGGCCTTGATGAGGGTGAGATCACACGGTACCCCTTATTTAGGCTGGTCCTGTCACCATAGTATCCATAATTCTCACAGAATTATCCACTAATGTCATTTTATATTCATAACTTCATGCCTGTTAGTGGCTGCGCGCCTTCTCCCTTTAAACATAGGACCTGTGATAAGTCAAGGTTATTGGTAGATGTGGACATTTTAATAATATTGTAATAATAATGATAATAATTATTAGTATTGTATGATGATAACAATAAGAACAATGACAGCTTGTACTGCTACTTATACTTCTACTACTACTTACTACTATTACTATTACTACTACTACTACTTACTACTACTACTACAACTACTTTACTACTACTGCTGCTACTACTACTTTACTACTTCTGCTGCTACTACTACTTTTACTACTAGTAGTCAACAGTTATTAGTAGATATTTATACCATAGCGGTTATGTTGTTGGGTTTGTCCATCCATGTACGTCTGTATGAAATACTCTATTTATTTCAATATCAGGAAAATAGATTGGTGGAATTTCATGAAACGTGGCTGAAGTATATATCACCATAGACAGATAGATGGATCAAAATATGAGGTCAAGAGGTTAAAGGATAAAGATCAAGTGTCACTGTACATAATATTTATTCAATATGCTATGAGTATCACATTATATACACAGCCCACTTGGTGTGTGGCATTTCATTTTGTTTAATTCAATACTTGAAAAATGAAATAATAGATTTTCATGAAACTTGGGCAATATACTTTGGCATCTAGACAAATTTACTGTTGACTTTTGGGGTCATATAGGTGAAAGGTCAAAGGTCATTTCTGGTTGTAATGAAGGCAGTACTGTAGGGAACAAGAAAGAAGTAAGGAAACTTTATGAAGTATCGCAACCTGGCTTTGGATGGGGGCCAAATTAGTTAGGGAAGGTGGAGGCATACCCACTGACTGCCCAGCTGTTAGATTTTACTTGTTTTTTCATACTGTTCTAATTTCAGTGTTTATGATCCATGGAAATGAACTCAACTCGAGGTTTGCTTGTTTGATTGAGTAGTTCACTAATTGTTATTATCCCCTCGCCAGACGAAGTAGGAGGGGGATTAAGAAACGCCGCTGTCTGTCCCTCCATCCATCCGTCCGAAAACACTGGTTTCCGTTTGATAACTTAATAATAATGTTTGATGGATTTTCATGAGATTCAGTACGAAGGTACATGATATCAAAATACAGCCCAAGTTCGATTTTGGAGTGTAAAGGTCAAAGGTCATGGCTTATTAAATGTGAAAACTGGTTTCCATTCGATAACTTTACTAAAGTTTGACGGATTTTGATGAGATGTGGTATGGAGGTACATGACATCAAAATAAAGTTGAAGTTCGATTTTGAAATGTATAGGCCAAAGGTCATGGCTCATTAAATGCAAAAACTGGTTTCCATTCTATAACTTTACTAATATTTGACGGATTTTGATAAGATGTGGTATGAAGGTACATGGTATCAAAATACAGCCCAAGTTCGATTTCGGAGGGTGTACCTCAAAGGTCAAAGGTCATAGCTCAATAAATTTGAAGTAGCTTCCGGGCATATGTAGTCTCGGTTCCAGATCATGCAACTTTTTTACCTCCAGTGTACACTCACTCTCTTACTTTTTTACCTCCACAGACATTCACTTTGTCTGTAAAAATCAAGACTCTTGTTTTAGTCAAAGCAGTTGACCGAAAAAATAGGTTTCTTATTTCAGGTTAATCTAAATGTCTGGAAGCCAGACTAGGACATATGGAGCTTTGCCCATAAACTGTTTAATATTTATGCAAATTTTATGCATACTATTCTGACAAAGGTTGCTCTTAACAACCTAACAGCTGCTGGAGGCTTGCCTGACATAGCAAAAACTAATGTATGGAATTTGTATTTTTGGTATTGAATATGTATTCATAAGAATAGGTGAGAAAAATGACTCTGCACTAGGTTTCGGGAGAGAAAACACCCATAAATTTGAATATGTTATGAAATGGTCTACTGTGTATTCATATTTGGGTTGAAAATGGGTAAAATCAATTCTAAAAGAATTATTTTGAAAAAAGTATGCTACCATATCAGAAATCTAATCACTTATAGGGAAATATAAGAGGCATAATTGATTAGATCATCAGGCCTGTATTGTAGCTTCATTGGTTTTCCCCAAATAATTTTTTTTGAGAAATGTCCTGATTTTTTTACACATCTTTCAAAATTTGGGGGTAGGGGTAGTTTTTTTGCCTAACTCTACAATTAAAATAAGCTTATAGCTAATTATATTCTGCAGAAAATGAGAGAAAATTCAGCCCTCTTGAACCTTGAATCTTGAACCTTGTCAAAAATTGGATTAAAATACAACTTGAGTTTGGATTATGTACATTTATGCCAAATGTCAAAGGTCGAATCTAATTACATATTCCGTTTGATGACTTTAGTAATGTTAGATTTTGATCTTCAAGTATGTATGCCAAAGAGCAAAGTTCACACTTCATTAAATATGCATATGTATGCTATTTGTACCCGCCGAGGGGATGCTAAGATTTGCGTTATTCTTGTTCTTTATATTTCTTATTTGCAGATGATATGAATGGTTCTCAAAACCGTGTGATTTATGTGATTAAACATTGTAAGTTAATTTCATGAGGAGGTCAAGAGAAAATGAAATTACAGATTGTGGCAAAGCAGAGTTATCCATCTGGTAAACTGAGTATTGGCAGTACATTTTTTTTTTTTTAATTCATTTATTTATTCATTTATTTATTTATTTCTTTCTTTATTTATTTATTTATTTATTCAGTTATATATTTATTTTGGTAGGTGTGTTGCTGTCAGCACTGTTGTTAATATGAATGTTATTTGATCCCTGTTCTTTTATTTGAATACACCTCTTTTTGTAGGTCACAAACACTGACAACATCTCAGATCAAACAACTCCTAGTGAATTCAACTCACTTCAAGAACAACTCATGGTAAGATTTTTCTGTTGCTGTGGTCTCTGCTAGACATACAACTCGCATCAACTTGACTGTGTTTTCCACAATGCAGAAATAAGCAGTAGAGAATATACTGTAACACTGTCATTGACTCAGCAGTGTACTAATTATGCAGTGATCAAACTTGCAAAACATTTTTCACTGACATTACTGTTTATTCACTAGTATATGCAGTAGCATGATATTTGGCAAATAATCAATGTTGGTGAAGGTGATGATACAAATTATCACTTTTGCGGCAATTTGGATGTAGCTATCTTTCTGAAGCACAGCTGAGGAAAAATAGTGTATGCATTGAGATCGCTGAGGAAGTGAAAGTTTGTCCTATCACCTGAAACCACAAGGAGATTATTTCCTTTATATTCCACATCTCAAACGAAATGCGGACTGTATAGAAAGAAAGGGTATTTACTTCCTACCTGTTTAAGTCAGGCACTTGATTCTTGCAAGCAGGTTCGGCAATAACGTAAAATGAATTTTTTATTGCCACAATTGATAAGCAATTGGTAGACTGAATTCATAGAATGCAATACACTTTAATTTTGTGTACCTAAAAGTATTGATAATGTGTTGGGCTCTATGGACTAAAGAGATCAGCAAATACAAAAGTACTATCACCATCAAGTGTAACAAACATTTCTTTTTAGCTCACCTGAGCCGAAGGCTCAAGTGAGCTATTGCGATCGCTTTTCGTCCATCGGTCATCATTCATCGTGCGTCGTGCGTAAACTTTTTCACATTTTCATCTTCTTTAAAAGGCATGATTGGATTTAGCCCAAACTTGGCAGGAATGATCTTTACGGGGTTGGGGTCCATGGCCTTCAAATGGTACACCTGACCCCCCTGGGGGCCCAGGGGCAGGGCCCTAAAGCGCCAAAAGTAGGTAATTTTCAAACATCTTCTTCTCTAGATCCAGAAATAGTTTAGCTAAGTCACTGTGTGTGTAGATACCTCTACATGTGATGAATTATTGTTCCTCTTGACAATACCCAGGATGGCCCTGTTTGGCCCCTGAGGCAGGTAACATGGGCCCTATGGGAAAAATTCACATTTACGTCATTTTATTTAAAGCATATCAGTGGATTTATACCAAACTTGAGGGGATAGAGGGTTCCTGAAATGGTACACCTGGTCGCCCCCTGGGGGCCCAGGGGGCAGGGCCTATAAGGGCCAAACTAGGTAGCATTCTAACCACAAGCCTGTTTGTAACCAAACTTGGATGATAGATGCATAACAGGGACCTCAATGTTATTTGGGGGTCAAAGGTCTCATATGTAGGTCAAAGGTCAAATGAGGTCGAATGATAGAATATAACTGCAATTTTCTATTGGGGTTGGTATCGGCCCATTTGTAACTAGCTTGGATGGTAGATGCCCTACATGCAAAGGGATCTCAATGTTAAATTGGGAGCAAAGGTCACTTTAGTAGGTCAAAGGTCAAATGAGGTCAAATGATAATATAAAAGGGCAACAAACTTTATGGCTAGATTGCCTTTCTTTTATAAAAATTGATGTTAGAATTTAACTTGACTTAGCGAAATCAGTTATTATACGGCAATGGGATATCAGGCTCCAAGGGCCAAAAGTATGTATAATTGATGTTTTCTTTAGGGGCACTACAGAGAGTTTGTGAGACCTCAGGTGAGCGTCGTGCCCCCTGGGGCTCTTGTTTCCTTAGGTGATCGATGGGCAAAATACCAATCTATCACGGCTTAACTCCTTGACCATCAACGAATTTATAGTGAATATAATTCTCATTAAAAATTGCCTTTCTGGGTTTGTTTTTACCTCAGTATCTGGCCATTCCAGAACTCAAGCAGAAATTGGACCAGCTGTGTTCTAAGGAGGTAATACTGATTAGATTTTTTTTTATAAAACTTATTTACTTTATTACTTTATTACTTTATGCTGCTTTACCTCATTTATTGTTTTATTTGCTAATAGTAGTTTTGGTATTGATTTGGTTGTCATATGTTCAGTATAAACTTGCCAGTGCCACTTTTAGGGCATGTGATTGTAATGAAAAATGTGTGTACTGCTCTACCTAATGGGGGAAAGAAATGAGATATTGATATGAGGAAAACTAATGATAATGAACATATCACCATTCTTATATAGCCCATAATATCCTTGGCAGGGTCTTTGTGCACTTTGCAAAAAGAAATAGAAGAACATAAAGGGGGAAAAAACCTATGTAGGTCAGACATTATAATTACTTATTAGTGCAGTCCTTTAAAAATGAAGGTTTTAAGTGATGACTTTAAAGTAAAAACCCCCCTGTATTTTATTGTTATACCAAATTTATATTCATACCACGTTTTGATGAAGAGTTATGGTAATTTATGTTGTGCAAGGCTTCGAGATCTGATCAATTACATTACAAGAAAAAGGGGTTTGAAAAAACATGGATTATTAGCTGATTACAATTACCTCAGTCTATTATGTAGAACAGATTACCTTGGTTAAGCTACGACTGAAAATTTACAAGGCTATTACTGACTTTTTTTTCTATCATATCAAAACTTCAGAGTTGTTTGTTTTGTAATTATTTAAAAAATGAAATATAAATTATGACTTATTTTCATGGTTTCTTGTGTAAACTATGAAGAGTATCTTTCTGAACATCACCTAAATTTTGACATTTATCATATATTTCCAACAACGAATCACGCAAAATATATTCATATACATTCCTTGTGTAGTGCTGCGTCAGCTACCGTCGGTTTCACGTCCTCGGTCTAGGACGATCCTCAGGCTGACCGACTATCTGTTGTGTGGTCTGGTCAGTCAGGTGCTTGTCGCTTGGGTTGTTTCTTTCTTGGTGGCCGGTTCCAGTGGCTGCACTTAGACACAAGCTCCAATTTCTTATATATGTATTTGGAAGAAGTAAAGACTCGGGAATGTAGACATATCAACTTGTAATTGCAGGGTTTTATTCAAGCTTTCAGCCATGGGCCTTCATCAGGTTACTGTAAAATACGCAACACAAAACCCAAACATGCATATAAATGTAAATACAAAGGTGAAATGAACAGTTCATGCAAATTAGTGAGTTGGAAAATAAACAAAACAAATAAAACTATTGAAGTAGAATACTAGTAGACAATTGAAAAAACAAATACAAACTCAAAACAGAGTACTAAAGCAAGTTAAATTTGCATGCATGGTATATGCGAGTTAAGTAGTAAATAGTAAAAACAAAAACAAAGATTGAACAGAACAAAACAAACGTACTTAAACCCGGTAGCCGGTGGAGTCAGGGACAGTCTGGTTGATGTCGTATCTAGAATGGAAGTGAGTAAGTTGAATGAGGAGAGGAAAATGGGTGTGGGAAAGGGGAGGTTCTGTGACGGAATGGAATGTGATTTAGTCTTCAACATTGATGCCAAGGGGTAACAATGTTTCCAGTTGTTTATCCAGTAGGATTCTCTATGGAGGATTACGTCAGGATTTTTGTTTTTGATTTGTACAATCACTGTCGGTTGTGCATGTGTGATATTGTGATGGAGGAGATTGAAGTGTGCTGCTATTGGGATATTTTTTTGGTGTTGGGTCTCCTATTTTTTTATGTCAGAGAGTGACACTGTGTTATTGAACCTAATATATATAAGAATAAGTTTAAAAATAAACCATAACACAGGTCACAAAAAACACACAAAATCTGGTTCTCATTTCCGTTATATTGGATTACAATGATGAAAAGTCATAAGGTTTGTTTACTTTGAGAAATCAACCTTTAAACCAAAAATCCGGTCATGTCCTTTTCCAGTGTATAGATTAAAAACAAAACACATGATTGCTTTTACGGCAAGTCATTGTCGGAAGACCATTGGTACACAAAGTCCTTTGTTGTGTACGCTGGGGTCATCTTTTTTGGTATTGTCTTCCCGTTTGGTCCACAGGAACGAAATTTACCGCATGGCGTAATGTATGAGTCTCATAAGAAGACAAACTTAGTCAACGTTTTACATTGGGTTTTCCTGAGTGTGTGGGTGTGGTGGCAGTGCTGGTACTTGGAGCGTCGTATAACAGTTCTTGACGTCGAGGTCGCACTGCATCTCTATCTCTGGTCTGCGTCTCGACATTCGCCGACCGCTCCTGCAGCATTGGCTGTTCGGGGACATGATTCACAGCATTCAGCCCTTCTTGCTGCTCCATCAATTCTTGTTCTTCATCCTCTTCTGGCTGTTGTGTTGTCTCAGTTTCTTCATTTCATTTGATTTTGTCTTCTGCCTTTGCCGACCACGGTTCAAAGAGTGGGACATTAACGTCAAGGGTTGGTTTCCCCTCAAGATTGTAGTATTTCTTAATCGGTCTGAAGAAAGCTTCGATGTCATCACCACGCGCACAGATAACTCGGTTCCTCCAGATTATTTCACAAAGGTGACCTTCGAAATTGGTCACCTTAGTTCTACGGAAATGATCTTTCGCAAACTTCCAACTTCCTTCAGTTGTGTTGGTGTGTACAACTTTTCTTTCTGCTGTGGTTACATTTGTGTATTTTTGTATGAAGTCATACTTGTATTCCACGGGAAGTGCTCATACCCCTGTTATTTCAATTCAATTCAATGAGACTTTATTTCCATCAAATAATCAAGAGGTAAAACATATTACAAAGCATTCAATTTCATAAAGCATTCATTTACATTTTTTTTTCCAATTTGTAAGAAATGATACAAACTAATTCATGAGGTATATTACAGTCAAGGTATATTACAAATTGAATAGTAAAGAAACAATGCTTAATAGGCTTAACAAGAGAAACTGATGGAAAAGACTAATCCACTAAAAAGAAAAGCTTGTAAGACATGGATCACTCATTACAGAAGATATAAATGATATAGCATGAACATTGATTAATTTAGCGAGCTATGAGCTCCCCATCCGTCTGTATATACCATAGCTCCTTCTTCGATATGACGTTGAATTAATACATGTACATGTAGTATCAGGGTTGCCTCGTCTCTGTTGTCAACTGGGTATAAAATGATCCGATTTAACGCCCTTTCCACTATACCCAAAATCCATATCTTAATGCCTTGTGGTTTCCCTCCGATGGTACTTACATGTACGTCCAAGCAAAGATTTGTCGATTTCAACTTCTCTTTCAAAGTTTCCTATGTGTCTAATAGTACAAGTCATTTACATATTTTTCTTCATTTCATTTATTTCCATCATTAATTTTTTAAAAAATACATATATACAATATACAAAGTATAAAAACGTAAGATAGAGGAGACAGCAAGAAAAGCAAAAAGCTTTATATATAGCTGCCACCTTTAGTATCAAAATACAATATTGTTAAATATAACAGAATGGACGTATAGATGGCATATTCATACCATACAAGATAATGTTTTATGATTTATCTAAAGTAACAGCTAACAAATTTAAAAAAAATAAAATAGAATGAATAGAATAAAACAATCGGCAGATATCCCTCATGAAGTTCCCCCAATCAACGGCAGTTTTTTTGTAATCCATGCCAGAAGATATTGCACAGTGGTGCAATGACGAGCCAAGAACAAACTCAGCAATGAAAATCAGAATCTCCTGATGTCAAAGTGGCTGCCTTCAAGTATTGAAAACTTGTGGTGGCCATACGTTTTCTCATGTTGTTGAGGTTTTATGCTCCAACATCGCCACATGCTTCCCCCATTTTTAGCGGCATTTTCAATCTATTTGTATGGTTTATTACAAATCTCACATGTTACAGAGGCTGGGATGAGGTGGTGGCTCTCCAGCCATTGGTATAAAGTCGCATCGTCGGTGTCAAGAAGCAGTTAAAAGTTTACTGGATTCCTCCAGTGCCCAATATCCCCAGTTGTAGGATTGGGCAGTCGCTTACTCCAGGACATTTCGAATAATTCAGTTAAGGCCTAGTGGGTGACGAAATTTGGATTGCACATTTTATACCCACATAACCCCAACACCTAAAGGCATTGGGGTGGAAGTGACTCATTTGCATACTGGCTCAAAAGTACTTCGCATATTCGCCTCGAAAGTGAGTAATCTGCTTTCAACAAAAACATGCAATTCAACTTTATTTGTTTCATCAATAAAAACTGAACAATTAACAATATTATACATTTAAACAAAACAAATACAATATGAAGGAAAAAATCATGTAAAAAAACAAACAAAGGATTTGCACATACATATAAAACAGGCTTGGTCATATAAATACATAAATACATCAGATGAAGCGGGAATCCACAATTTAAAACCACTTATGGTTTTGTCTGCGTGGACCCCCAAAATTTTGTAAATCATTATAATACATAATTTAAATTGACTCAAAGTAAATAATTTACATTTTGCATCGAAGTGAGTAATTTGCATACATTGCATTAAACGTAAGTAATTTGCATATTGCATTAAAGTGATTCATTTACATATTGCAAATTACTAGTAATACTTTTAGAAATACACAAGTGAAACAACTGCATCTGTTATTCAAAAAAACAGAAATCATGCACAAATAACATTACTTCACAAGTACCGATGTTCCCATATCAAAGACAGAGGTAACACGATATGGGGCTGGTCAATCACTATGTACAATAATGCTATCTGAATTTGGTAGAACCCGGTGCAGATGCATTATCGCACTGGCCCACTCGGGCCAAACCAAACTGTGCTTTGGTCGCCGCCGCATATCTTTTATCAAAATAGTGCAAAGTAGAAAATTGGTGTATTTCGTCAACTCTACACCTAGTGCAAAACTGCATTAGCGCCTTATTCACCTCACTTCTGACAAAAATTCAAAATGAGTATTGCCCTGGGGCTGCAACAGAGTTCCTGTGGTCATGGAAAACCTAGAAAAGTCATGGAATTTTGAAAATATTTTTCCAGGCCTGGAAAAGTCCATGGAAAATGCATAATTATGAAAAAGTCATAGAAAAGTCCTGGAATTTCATAAATTTGTATTTTTTTTTTTTGCCTTTTAATGATCTTCTTTTCATATTATTTATTTTAATGGAAATACTTTCCACACTAATCACATATGTTTTCATGGATTTTCTGGGCCAAAAAGGTTCTGGATTTCTAAAATTTATCATGGAAATGTCATGGAATTTATTTTTGTAAAAGATGCAGGAACCCTTCTGTAAGTTTGGTAGCAGTGAGAGTCTCCATTAACGTACTCATAGTGTCTGTTTGACACATTCCATGCGTAGATATTGTGTGATTTCCCTGCTTCAAATGATTTAAACAAAGCTTCAAAATGGCATACAGCAGCTCTCTGTCCCTGCATAGATTCATTAAATGGGCCCAGTCCATAAAGAGTGAGGGGTGAAGTCCATTAACGTTTACAAACGCCACTACTAAACAACGGTTCCAATGTTTCAAATTCTTTTGCCAAAATGGTTTCCATATCAAGCGAGGCCATCTTTTGGCATCGCTAATTACATCTTGTATATCAGTCAAAGATAGGTATATTGTCCTATTTCTGGTAGTCATCGATGTTCCAAGTACAATCGATGTAGCTAAAAATGATGGGTCGTAGGAGCTACTCGAAACAGCTACATTGTCACGGCTGGTCATGGCGGGTTATACACTGACGTTTACTCAGGGGTGATGCCTCGAACTGCACAGCAGGGGAATGGGGCGATGATACTGAAATAATTTGATTTGACCCTGATTTTACTTTACTTATGTGAACATTTCCATCGTATTTAAGTCTTTTAGGCCTACACAAACTTTTTTCTCATAATTCAACGATAATCCACACGCATACATCATTGTTAATAATTATCATTTTCCAATCATTTCTCATCCCAAAACTACCGTAGTCCAAACTTATCTATAAGATTCTAGGAGTAACTGTTACTTATATGTATTCATACTCTCACTTGTATGTCTAACTTCCAACTTCTTGTCAGTGGTCTGATGATTGCTGAATAAAGCATGAAATTGGCAGTAGCCACAGTGGAATAATATTCATCATTATATATTCATGTATGTCAAGGAATCAGTACTTCCACTTATCTCAATTTAGATAATTTTGATATTTTGGACAATTGTCCTACTTCAGATGTCCGTAACTAAATTTAGGATGTTGGGTCTAGTTTCCCCATTACGAGTAGCAGGTCACATATAATGAGTCATTTATTGTTCTAATTCTCACTTTTTTATCATGAATTTTTTGTTCTTTCTCTACAAATTCTGCTAACTTGTTTTGTTCTTGTCCATTTTGTTTTCATACTTTCTTAGGACTGTACATTTACTGAAGAACAAAATCAGTTGTTCAAGAAAGTTGCAATGGTCCTACAATCAACTCATCAGGTATACAAACTAATTATATTTAGTGTAACTTTGTAGTATATAAAAAGAAAAAGATTATCTACAATGTTAGTTAAGAAAAGGATACCCAGATACCGTCCCAAATCTCTCAAAAAGTGAAAACAGGTATGACAAAACTGAATTCAGGGAATGACAGTATAATTGCTGTGCTATCATGTGGTATATTAGTCATTTATATTCAGTCAACAATCAGTTTGTCAAAACATGTCAAAATATTTTGACCAATTTGGTATAGTTTATGCTGCATGTTGACATTGGCCATTCAGAGCTTTCACAACAAAGCAACAAGTCATGCATGAAGTTCAAATCTGGAACAAAAGCAATTTTGACATGTTTCACACCCATGTTTGAATATGAATGAACACATGAATTATACAAAAGTAAAGTCGGCTGCGATGTGAGAAAAGGACACTTAGATCTGCAGAAAGATAGCCTTTTGACAAGGCCCTCTCGCTATTATGGGCAAGCGAAGCGAACCCAGCCGAGCATTCAGCGCGAGGGCCTTTTGACATCTGTTTCGCGTCCGAAAAGTAATTATTATTCATGACCACAGGAATTCCGGATCTCTATTTCAATCAGCCAATGAAATTGCGTGCTACGCTTCTTTGTCTTGGCCTGGTCAAATATTCGGTGGGTTGACAGAAATTCCTTCAGTGCTGTTAACTACAAAATATATACCATCAAACACCAAATTAGTAAATGTTCTTGCTTGAACAGAGAAGCTGAAGCATGTTTGGTTTAATTTTGCTTTTATAAGGTTCAATTTGGCGTGCAATAGTTTACGTGTAGGAATCATTTCACCTAATGAAATAGTGAACGCTTCCAGATCGTTTCGTGTTACAGCAACAGTCTGTGTAGCCTCTTGTCGTAGGCCCTGGCAGTTGATCGTTGTTTGTCGATTATGATCTTCAGCCTCATGAATAATTAATATTATGTCATTGTACCCCGCGCTCATTGGAAGATTTTCACTGACCAATTTTTGGTCGGAATATTGGTGAAAACAATAAAAGGCGAAAGAAATTTGGTGAAATTCAGCTCAGGTGTTAAGAGGCCCTGGCTCGCTTCACGAGTTAGGGTATCCCTCGCTTCACTCGGAATCATAATCGACAAACGAAAATCAGCTGCCAGGGCCTACGACAAGAGGCTAGCAGAAAGGAGGATTCCCTGAATCAAATGAGATGGTGTGAGAATGATTTGCTGCAAGAGTGAGGTAGATCAGGTCACCCCCATTATCGGGGACAAACCCTGATTAAAACTGGACTGAAGATGATTAATTTGTAGTAAGATTGTGCTAATTTATTTGTTCGTAAAATTACATTTCATCAGTTTGATCGCAGTTTTGATGTTTGTTATACAAGAGGGTTTGTGGACTGTGATGTCACTGTGGTATAAACACCAGTCTTTAGCTTTCAATTATGTTATCGATACTAGTTGTTAAAGGTAAATGACATGATTGGGGGTAGTCCTCAACTTGGGCTGAAAATACTCTAGAATCAAGTAAACTATGCAAGGATTCTCCTGTGAAAATCTTGTAGTCAAACGTTGACTCATTCTAACATAAACAATGTCAATATCACTTGTAGCACGGAAACCTGCTGTGTGGCTCTCTACGGGGCTTATTTTTATCATCCCCGGATAAAATTAAGATACTCCTATGTTTATCTTGATTCTCCTTGAGTAAACAAATTACAGACAAATCCTCAGAGTGGGAGATCCACTCCTGCTAGCTGTATAGTTGGTATTATATTTCAACTCATTGTTCTCGAGGCATTTTCAAGTGTTCCGCAATCATGTCACTAAACACTCTTATAGAATCCTCAACCTAAAGTTATAATTCAATTTCAATTAACCTCATGTACTGAAAGATCAATTTTTATGAGTGTTTCTCCCTGTTGATTTCATTGACAATATTTTCGTTATCTGGCAGAAAAATTCAGAGATTAGAGAACATATGCAAGAGGTAGAGGCGGAGGCATCTTCCCTGAGGATGCTGTTAGAGATGCGGACAAATGAGATGGAGACACTGAGGATGGAGAATCAAAAATTTGTGAGGGATATGGAAGAAGCCAGGGGCAAACTATTGGCAAATGAGAAACAACTGAGTGACAAGGAAGAGGTATTCACAGAGTAACATGATTTTTTTTTATGCAGTGGTGGTGGAGGTGATGGTGGACGTGGAGGTGGAGGTGGTGGTGGTGGTGGTGGAGGTGGTGGTGGTGGAGGTGGTGGTGGTGGTGTTGGTGGAGGTGATGGTGGACGTGGAGGTGATGGTGGACGTGGAGGTGGTGGTGGTGGTGGTGGTGGTAGTGGTGGTGGTGAGGACGGTGGTGGTGAGGACGATGATGGTGATGATGATGGTAATGATAATAATGATGGCAGTGATAGTAATAATTCATATTCAGGATGATTATGTATAATTTGATGATAGTGGTGATGAGGATGGTGGTAGTAATGATGATGATAATGATGAGGGTAATAATGATAGCATTCAATTTGGTAGTAATACTGATGATGGCGTATAATATACTGGTTGTTATTATGATGATGATATTGATGATGATGATGATATTGATGATGATAATGATATTGATGATGATGATGAAGAGGAGGAGGATTTCAATAATAATGATGGCAGTAGTCGTTATATTGATGGTGGTGATGGTGATGATGATGATAGTGATGATGATCATATCAGTGTTGATTGTGATAATGGTGATGATGATGATTATACTGATTCTGACTAATAGCGGCAGTACTGGTAATTGAATAATGTTAGCAGACATTTTGACAGTGACTGACACCATTTACATTCTAGTTTATAAAGTTTCCCGTGCTTGACAGTGAAATTTCATCATTCAGTCTGTTCCTCCATCTTTGCTTGAATATTTCTTCCCTTCCAAGTTTGAAATACTTCATTATACATTGTGACTCTAATCTAAACTTAACCCTAAGTATCCCCGGGGGGGGGGGGGGGGGGGGGTACAGTAATGGCCCTCCCTCGACAAATTTCTCGATTATTCCGCCGCGTGAAATTTTTTGACCGCGCTGTTCGCTGGCTCTTTACTTTCTAGTCTCGCGCATCATTTGAGACTATTTTCGCAAAAATCGGACATACCGTTACGACGCTGCGAGACTTTTCGTACATGAAATTCACCTCCAAAATTGCTCAAAAACATGATTTTGTGTACAAATTCAATGCAAATTGTGTTTTCAGCCAAAAATCATAAATGTATGATTATTTTTACTTTTACTGGTTGAAATGGATTAATTATATGCTGTTTATGATCGCAAAAGTATCCCCGACAAAGTTCATCAAAAAAACAATAAAAAACAATAGGTCGAAAAAACAGAAATACATAAGAAATTCACAAAACAATAAAATACATAAGAAATTAATTCTGATTCGGTAATTTTTTTGTAGGTAATTGTTAGAAATGTCAGAATAGTTTCACCAAAATTTAGTATTCTACAAGCTATTTTAAATGAGTTATAGGCAAAAATATGATTTTATTCATAAAATTTGCATAATTAATTATTAAGAAATGTTAAATATGTATTGTTTGAAAATCTAATGGTACAGTCTTGTAGATTACATCCAGCTCTATGTGCATGCAAATTTTCACGGGGATCGTGCGATCTGTGGCCGAGATCAGAAGGGAGGGCCATAATGCCCCCCCCCCCCCCCCCCCCCCGGGGACTGACAAGACTGGAGATAGCCTGGATCTATTAGGGTTAAGTTTTGTAAGTTTTCGGCTTGGACATCAATGAATCATATGTCACCAAATTTCACAAGAGACAAAACAGTTGAGTACTCTTCTTGTCAATCCTGTTGTGCAAGTCCAAAGTAGCTCAAAAATTGAATTTGAGCAATTTACTTGTTTCAATTGTCTATACATGTAACCCCATTGAAAAGAGAAAAAGTTGCTTTTCATGATAACATACTTATAAATCTATATAATAAATGACCGTAGAATAGTAAAACTCTACACTGGTGTACAATGGGATAATAGTGGTCTTTTATTTTGTTTTGACACACACTGTACAGAGAATTGAGCAGTTGGAGCAGTTACTACGGGAACAAAACTTCCACATTGAGACGTTGTGCAACCAGCATGCCCAGATGGAGGGAGATCTGGAGAAACAGAAGCTGTACATAGCAGAACTAGAAGGTGCCCAGACAAAGGTGAGTAACACCAGCTCTTTTCTTCCTTTCTTTCACTCTCTCTCTCTCTGTTTAGTCAGGTGGCTTAACGCCAATTTTTTGGATTACCGTTATTTGGTGGATAAAAGCACCATTTTTGGTACAGAGCTTCCTTATGGACTACCTTTTGATTTTAGAAGGGGTGCCGCCCAAACCGGGTTCGGGATCAGGGTCAGGGGGTATGTTGGGGATGACCCCCTCCCATGATACAGAAATGTTGATTTTATGCAAATTATGTGAGCTGTATGATGAAAATTATGCACGAAGATACTTATTGATGATGTGATGAAATGGAACAGGAAGGCCCCGGGGTGTAACCCTAACCCCCGCTGTTCCCCAAGACCCCCCCCCCCTTGGCTATGTAGATAGGGTTGTAGCCACAATATTGCTGTTACAGGGTGGATTAAAGCACGATTTGTGTTATAGAGCTCTCTTATGAACTAACTCTTGATTTTAGAAGGGGTGCCACCCAAACCGGGTTCGGGATCAGGGTCAGGGGGTAATATTGGGGATGACCCCTCCCATGGTACAGAAATGTTGATTTTATGCAAATTGTATCATATATGTGTGCTGTATGATGGAAATTATGCACAAAGATATTCATTAACAATTACTCAAAACTCACCTTTTCATGCAATCCCTGTAATATTTCTCAACTATGTATAATTGTAATTGTGTATATTATGTTTGTTACTTACTTATAATTTATGTGTTATAAGTATTTAGTATAATTTGATTATGTTTATGTCCGTTATTTACTTGGGTTATAAACTATGTGTAAAATTGTATTTTATTATGTTGATCTCACCCTTTGATTATTTCTGTATTATCTTAAATTTCCTTACAGCGCTTAGAAACGTAGTATTAAGCGCGTTATAAATGCTACATATTATTATTATTAATGATATGATGAAATGGAACAGGAGGGCCCCGGGGTGTAACTCTAACCCCAGCCATGCCTCAAGACACCCACCCCCCCCCCCAGACACACACACACACACACACACACACACACACACGACAAACACACACGCACACACATACACACACACACACACACACACACACACACACACACACACACACCTCAGCTATGTAGATAGGATTGTAGCCAAAATATTGCTGTTACAAGGTGAAAAAAGCACAATTTTTTGTATAGAGCTCTCTTATGAACTAACGTTTGATTTTAGAAGGGGTGCCACCCAATCGGGAATCAGAGTTGGAGAGGGGGCATGTGGGGGTAACGCCCCTCTTATAGTACAGATTCTACAGAAATGTGAATTTAATGCAGAGTATCATATACAGTATGTGACCTGTATGACGGAAAGTATGCACAAAGATATCAATTTATGATGTGATATGGTTTAAACAGAACTGGAATGTCCTGGGGTGTACTCCCCACTTCCCCTTCCTAGCCCCACAATACCTCAAGACACCCCAGCTTGGTTATGTAGATGGATGTCTAGCCAAAATAGATATCGAGGAAACAATCAAACATCTGATAATACAAATAGCATTTACCAGAATGGAGAAGAGGTGAATAGGGTTCATGGAAGGAGAGGGCATGGGGGTCCAACAGCCATCTGAGGGGGGGGGGGGCTATAAAACCTATGTTTCCTGTGAACAAAAAGGGAAAATATGATGATTTTTAAAACTAAAGAACTAAACTATAAAAAATCGAAGATTAATTAGTCAGGATGTGGTGTGGGGGTTTACAATGATGGTGTAGCAGACGCAACGGTGATAGCAGGATGGGGGCAGTGCCCATTTTACATTTGAAACTGCCCCTTGTACATAAATGTGGAATTTTTCCATTATGGAGAGTTAATAATTGTTTTAAACGGAAGTGACCCTTTCAAAATAGGAAGAGTGCACTTTTGCATTGGAGAGCTCCCCTCATAGTGTGTATTACATAGGGAAATACTCTTTACATAAAAAGTGTCCCTCCTTCTTATAAAAGTGCTCCCTTTCTGTTGTCGTTAAAGCCACTTTTCCTTTCTTACTATAAGGGGTACATGTATTTTGATTTTGATGCAACCCATCTATGAAACCTATTCACATCCTCTCTATCCTGGTAAATGCTCTGCGTATTATCAAATGTTTGACTACTAAAGATCGTTATCTCTTTTGGATCTTTTGGATAGACACCAATCTATATGCCCAAGGTGTGAGTGGGATATGTCTTGGGGCATGGCAGGGGTATGGAGTAGGTGGGGAAGCTGGGGGAGTACACCCTGATGCTTTCTTGTTCTGTTTATGTACATATAACATCCACATTTCTACACCATGGAGGGGTTACCTCCCCCATGCCCCCTGACCCTGATCCCAAACTCGGTTTGGGTGGCTCCCCTTCTAAAGTCAAAAGTTTGTCCATATGAAAGCTCTATACCAAAAAATGGTGCTTTTATCCACCTTGCAACAGCAATATTTGGGGTAAACTGATGGCTATCTACATGGATGAGGAACTGGGGTGGAGTTACACCCCGTGGCTTTCCTGTCCTGTTTTGAAATATAATCACATTATACAGCTCGCATATGATACACTCTGCATAAAATTCACGTTTCTGTATCATGGGAGGGATTCACCCTCACCATACCCCCTTGATCCTGTTCCTGAACCTGGTTTGGATGGCTCCCCTTCTAAAATCAAAAGTTAATTCATGAAGAAGCCCTACACCAAAAAATGGTGCTTTTTTCCACCCGGTAACGCCAATATTTTCGCTACATGCCTATTTACAGAGCCAAGGCGGGGGGTAGGGGGGGGGGGTCTTGGGGCATGGTGTGTGGTATAGGGTTACACCCCGGGACATTCCTGTCCTATTTCATCACATCATAAATAAACATCTTTGTGCATAATTTCCATCATACAGCCCACATAATTTGCATAAAATCAACATTTCTGTACCATGGGAGGGGTCACCCCCAACATTACCCACTGACCCTGATCCCGAACCCGGTTTGGGTGGCACCCCTTCTAAAATCAAAAGTTAGGCCATAAGGAATCTCTGTACCAAAAATGGTGCTTTTATCCACCAAATAACGGTAATTACACTAAGCCACCTGACTATAAACGAATGGATAGATGAAGATACTCATCTTCTTTATATTCTTGGACGCCCCCCAGCTATGTAGGATAAAGCAATGTCTCGTGCTTAAGACGGAATAGTTCTATAGTGAGTAAAATTGCAATAAAATTCCATAAGAAAATGTGTCAAACGGTAATGAATGGCCAGCTTCATAGATTACCATGATTATTATTGCTGATTTGAAAGACTTGTATTACCTGTTAGTTGCATATCACACAGACAATTAAATAGGAGAGCCCGTACCAAATAAATAAACAAATGTCATAAACATCTGAAAGTCATCTAAACATTAGTATTGTATCTGAGACCACAAATTCTGAAACCGAGGCTGCCCCAAAATGCAACCTTTCCATAGGGTTTGTATAGGGGACTTGGACCGTATCCGAGACCAAGACCACCAGAAATTAGCTTAAAATACAGCTGGCACTGCTAAGCAGAGGTTAAGTCGAGGCGGCCTTGAGGGAAGATTTTGATGGCCTTGACCACGGCCTCGGACCAAGTCACGTGTACAAAGACTATGGGAACAATATTTTTCCAGTGGCCTCGTAACTCGGAACGGTTGGCCTCGTCTCCACCTCTGCTGCTAAACAAACCCAAAACCTGTGATGAAAAATGATGTCGCCTAAAAGGTAGTCAATTTCATAATCCACGACTCCAGAAGGTTGAAGGTCGGTTGTTGGCATCTCGCTCCCGTTTGACAAACGATGAAAATGATGACACGCAATTACCGATGAAGAAGTCTGACTGGCCCAGGATAATCAGATCTATTTGAGGCAGGTGGGGGTCTAAATGGTGAACTTTGACCTTAAAAATGGGGGAAAAACAAAGAAAAAATATTATAAAACCATGGGGCAGTGGAATTCCTTATTTTGTTTGGAGAACAACAAATTAATACATGGTTACTTTTAATATTTGGATTCATAATAATGATAATAATATAATATTCAATTCTTAGAGACACATAATACCATTAAAAATAGTCTCTATATGTATGAATGTAAAAACTGATTTTGTGACAATTTGAAAATTAATAAGTATCAAACAGGTGCGTCCTTAGCATAGATTTGAAGTTATCAAAGTCGGTCAATGATCTACTGCCTTGGGGGAGGTTTTTCCATAATTTGGGTGCCGTATTTGCAAAAGCTCTTTCACCGAATGTCTTAGATTTTGCACGAATTTCAGTAAGAAGATTTTTCGATTGAGAACGAAGACTACAACTGGGCTGGTATCGTTTGATGAATTCAGTAAGATAGACAGGGGCATTTCCATATAGGCATTGGAATACAAGTGTGAGGATTTTAAACTGAATACGAGCTCTTATCGGAAGCCAGTGGAGACTACGTAGGATTGGAAGTTATGCGTTCAAATTTCCTTTTTCGTGTCACAAGCCTTGCCGCTGAATTCTGTACACGTTGGAGTTTAGTTACTTGAGCCTCAGAGATTACCAGAAACAGCCAATTATTGAAATCTAAGTAACTAAATATAAATGCGTGAACAAGCCTCTCTGTGGTCGCTCTATCCAAAAAATGCCTGATCTTCCCAATCCTGTGTAGTCCCATGGCAGCCGATTTACAATTATTATCAATGTGCGTGTTCATACTCAGATCATCCTGGAGAATAACTCCAACGTCACATGCTTTTGAAACTGACAGAATGGGAATATCTGAGACCGTTATTGACAGCGATGGTTGTAATTTATCACGAGGTTTTATATGCACAACTTCAGATTTTCCTTGATTTAACTTTAGACTGTTTTGCAGTGACCACTCCTGTATTTTACACAAACAAGATTCAATTTGAGTTATTACTGTGGAACGACTAGTACATTTTGGTATTGAGACATAATTTGGGTATCATCAGCATATATCATTTTGCCAATACCACACTTCTCTATTACATCTTCCAATGGAGCTGTGTTCCTGACATAATTTACCTTGCATTTCATAAATGATTTTATCAAAATCTGTTGAAATTCACTTTAGAATACATATCTCCAATGCAATTTTAAAGTTTATTCCACACACATATAGCTATACAAAACTTTGTGTAAAAACATTTCTGCACTTTAACATGGGCTTTCAAATGATCACCAATCTGTAGCACATTGTAGTGATGTACAGTATGAATTGATCATTACAAAATTACATACCTTAAAGTGATAGGCTAACATTGTGGAGCTTCAATTTAAAAAACTGTCAAACTTTGATATCTGAGCTAGATAGTAGTGTTCGAATGGACAAATAAACACCCTAGAATACAAAAGTTTGGAAAGTTACACTGCCAATGGCAAGTTATACATGAATAAATAATAAAACTCGGGGCGAGTTTTATTAACCTAGGTGTACACACAGTAAGTCTATGGGAGGAAATGGGCAAGTGAATCTGGTCAACTTACGATTTTCACTTTTGTAAAGCACTAAATAATCATTTTGAAATACAATTTTTTCAGGGCTTCATTTTTAGACCTCATCAAAGACACTGGTAGCATGGGGAATCATGCAGCTCAGATTTTTTTTAACTGTGGTAAATGTTAGCCAATACCTTTAAATTGAAGATGCTCTTAATTTACTACAACTGCAGCCAAGGAATGGAACAAACTTCCAAACTATATAAAGGGATAGTGACATGATTGGGAACACTGGAAAATGTCTCAAGAACGAAATGAGTTGAAATATAAACCAACTATACACTAGCTGGAGTGGATCTCCCACCTGAGAGGATTTGTCTCTAATTTGTTTACTTAAGGAAAATCAAGCATGAACATACCAGTATTTTAATTTTATCAGGGCATGATAAAAATAGGCCCCATAGAGAGCCACACAGCAGGTTTTCCTGCTACAAGGGATATTGACATTATTTAGTTTAGAATGAGTCAACGTTTGACTACAAGATTTTCACAGGAGATCCTTGCATAGTTTACTTGATTCTAGAGTAGTTTCAGCCCAAGTTGAGGACTACCCCCAATCATGTCATTTACCTTTAAGTCTGCTAATTCCTTGAACCAGTTTAAAAGATTGTTAAAAACATACTTTCTCCCCCAAGTAACAATTACGTGATCTTTTTGTAAACTCTGTGATATAGTTGTACTACGAGCGTGTGTAACTGCATAATAATAATAATGATGATGATAATAATAATAATAATAATAATAATAATAATAACAATAATAATAAAAATAATAATAATAATAACAATAATAATAATAATAATAATAATAATAATAATAATAATAACTGTCTAGACTTCACTGTCTCTTATTCAATAGTAATAATAACACAAAATACTAATTACAATTGGATGTTATATGAACCACCATATCTCTTTGTTTGCTATGACAGCAGATGGATCTTTGTGGATGTAGCTGTGTTTCACTCACTGATACGCAGAGTAAATCTGAAATACAATGGTATCACTTGTAGTGGGATTTGTGTGGGAGTGGGTTATATTGACTTGTTTTATGCATTGTTCATGTCCTGCCAGGGTGCTTGTGAACAGATGTTCTTCATATTGTCACACAATACTTTTCCCTGTATTTTCTGATTTTCTAAATTCTATCAAAGTTTAAAGGGAAAGTCCACCCTGATGTCAAGATGGTTTTAATAAAAGCAGAAAAAAGAGAGAAACATATTAATGAAGGTTTGGCAAAAACGACCAAAAAATAACAGACTTATGAAGCTTCAAAGTTAACTTTGTGATGTCACATGCGAGCAGCTTCCCATATGTCATGCAATATAAAGTCCTGATAATTGAATGGGTTTTTTTCGTATAAGCATGTATGAAATAATGTCTAAGGTTATCTATTGGATGCCAAGTAAAATCATTTTCAATTTTCTGAAAAATGACACTTTCTGGAATTTATATTACATGACAAATGGGAGAGCTGCTCGCATGTGATGTCACAACTTTAAAACTATAAATATTCATCACTCTGTTATTTTTTGATGGATTTTCGCCAATCATTAGTTAATAGGTTTCTCTCATTTTTGTGCTTTTATTAAAATCAACGTGACGTCCTGGTGGACTTTCCACTTAAAACATACATATCTCATACAGCATTGATGTTTCATCACAGCTTCAGGAAAACTGTTCATTTCTTATAATACTGTACTTACATCATCATCTTTCAAGAGCTCTTCAAAGTCACGTTGATAGGAAAGCTTGTCTGTTGCAATAAAAAGATGTTTGGCCTGGTATTTGACAATGGCAGCCTTGGCTTCCTCTAGCACCACTTCTTTGGTTGGATAACACATCGCCTTGGAAACAGGCTCCACCCCCACCGTGTGACATTGCGGCGAGGCCATGTATTGCCTATATCCATCCACTGTCTCACATGCTCTTTCCTGAAGTTTGAAAGCAGATCGAATACAAAAGTATTAGAAAGAGCTTGTCGGGGTACTAGCATTGTGCGGTATATTTACACATTATTGAGCATAATATCAATTACGCAATATCAGAGGCGGAAAATCTCCTGCTTTGAAGCAAATTCTCGAAAATCTCCCATTCCCCCATTTACGTTTGACTTTGCCTGCTCAAGCTGTACTCTCACTGAAGATGCATTTTCTCCCTTTTTGAAATAAATTTTGTTGGATAAAAGGCTCCCAAATTGAGGCTCAGAATGCACCAGAAAACATTTAATCCATTGCAGACTAAGTACGAATTACTGTATACACCAATATTTTCGGGGAGAGATATTTTCGTGGTTTGGGACTAAATTTCAAAATTTGTGAGTGCTAATTTTCATGATTTTAGTGGTGTTTTCATTAGTGTGAATAGACATGAACCAAAGTGGAAATTTTCGCGATAAGTGACTCGCGAAATTTGCGTAAATAAAACCACCACGAAAGTTACCACGTATACAGTAACTTGTGTTTGAGTCTATGGAGAATGTGTGTTATGGTGAAATCAAATCGTCTGCAACGAGTGAAGTTTCTCCGAGCTTCCGGGGCTGTGGACCTTGGCCGCAAGGGACTTTGGGCTTCGTGCTAGTCGTGTGCACTTCGCACACATTTCCAATTACATGTATTTTCTAAGTCTCCTATTTGAAAGGTGGTCCATGGAGGAGAATCTCCCGTTTAGGAGATGGTATGGGTTGGCATCTCTGCAATATTATTTTGACTATACTAACTTAATTTATCATAAAAGTAGGAAATTGCTCAAAATTGAACAATTTGAAGATGCAACCAAAAAAAAAAAAAAAAATGGATTATATAATAAACCCCTCTTGATGACAATTTTTACAGTTTCCCTACAACACTCCATTAAAATGAAGTACGATAGGGACATACTGTTCGGAATCAGTTCTCAGTGTCTTGAGCATAAGCAAAATTACACAAAGCTGTTATTCCATATTTTCTGCCATAAAAAATTGGGCATTTTCTCCTTTGCTTGTCTCTATCACTTGTGGGTCATTGTAATAATGTGTTTGGATGTATCACCCAAACACGTTATTACACAAGAGCCCCGGGGGGCACGACGCTCACCTGAGGTCTCGCAAACTCTCTATGGTACCCATAGAAAAAACATCCGTTATAGTTTTGGCCCCTGGAGCCTGATATCTAGGCACCAATGTAGCCAAATGAACCAGTTGGAAAACTTTGCATCCCCTTGCCATATAGCTGATTTTGCCAAGTAAATTAAATTCTAACACCCATTTTTATAAAAACAAGGCACGCCCTAATATCCTAACATTTGATCTTTGACCTACTTATGTGACCTTGACCCCAATTCAACATTGAGGTCACTATACATATAGCATCTACCATACAAGTTAGTCGCAAATGGGCCAATACCAACCAAAGAAGAAACTTGCAGGTATATTTTATCATTTGACTTCATTAGACCTTTGACCTTCATATGTGACCTTTGAACCCCCCCCCCCAAAAAAAAAACGTTGAGGTCCCTGTTATGCATGTACCACCCAAGTTTGGTTACAAATGGGCTTGTGGTTAGAAAGTTACCTAGTTTGGGCCCTTATGGGCCCTGCCCACTGGGCCCCCAGGGGGGCCCTGGTGTACCATTCCAGGAACCCTCTATCCCCTCCCCCTGAAGATCATTCCCACCAAGTTTGGTCTAAATCCATTGATGTGAATGTGAATTATTCCCATAGGGCCCTACCCCCAAACTTTTGCCCCCCTAAGGGGCCAAACGGGGTCACCCTGGGCATTGTCATGAGGAACATTAATTCAGCACATATAGAGGTATCTACACACAAAGTGGCTTAACTAAACTATTTCTGGATCTAGAGAAGAAGATGTTTGAAAACTACATGTACCTACTTTTGGCCCTTCAGAGCCCTGCCCCTGGGCCCCTGGGGGGGGGGGGCAGGTGTACTATTTGAGGACCCTTGAATCCCCACCCCCTAAGGATCATTCCTGCCAAGTTTGGGCCAAATCCAATCATGCATTTTGGAGAAGAAGCTGAAAATGTGTAAAAGTTTATGCACGACGAACGACGTACGAAAAGTGATCGCAATAGCTCACTTGAGCCTTTGGCTCAGGTGAGCTAAAAAGGCTGATGATTATTGTACCAAAGAAATATAAACTTTGTTGTCAGTTCATGTGGACAATATCAGAAGGTCCTTGGTATAATACAATACTGACTGTTTTGTTAAAATATTTAGACTGGACTATCTCTCCTATACTAATTAAAACAAATTATTTCAAATATGCTGAACTATTCGGGAAAAATTTCAAGTTAGATCATTTATGTTTCTAAATGTCGTTGGCTGTCCGGCAGAAGGGCTCTAGCATATGTTCCTGGCAGAAGGGCCTTAACACTAAATTGTCTCTAACTTGAAAACCATTGGCTCTTTTCACATGAAATCAAAGTAGTGTGATATTTTTAGATCCTTCTGTCAGTCTGTTAAGTGCACGTACCAAATACGGCAATATTTCTCAAATAAGAGAAAATTTACTGTTAAGGCCCTTCTTCTGGGAACATATGGTAAGGTCCTTTGCCGGGAACATATGCTAGGGCCCTTCTGCTGGACAACAAATGATGTATCCATTTATTGTGGTATTGCCAAATATGCAAGGAATTTTTCTCTTACCCAGTCGATTCCCGTTCTCAGATGGATACCGATGTAAGTTTCGCCGTGGAACATTTTCTCCATGTGACCCTGAGCCTCGGCAAAGATCCCTGGCGCCCAGTGAAAGTGATTCTGGATTTGTCGGTTGCCGGGGAACATGGGATACGGTGCTGGCGCCCCCTTGAGTGCGATGACCGGATGCTCGCTGGCAGGGAAACTAATTAAGGTTCAAATGAAATTAAAGATTGTGTCATTGATTTGCACGTCAAAAACATCTATAAGAATGAAATCAGCTGAAATCATATCCAATGTGAAGATTAAAATAAATAAACACCTCTCATAGAGACTTGGGGTAAAATATTGAGTTTTGGTGAAAATCTGGACGGTTAAACTTCATCCTTTTTCAAATTACTCAGAAGCAATTTCAAAAAATCTGTGACGTCAAACGTGCACGTGCCGTTCCAAAATTGTCCGATCAGCCGTTAGCCAATGGTCGCGCGGGGGTTAGCCGTTTAACCAATCACTGTGCGCTCCGCTGGTCTTGTGACGGTACACAGTAACCGCGATTCGCAGTTTGAGCAAAATTGAAACTCACGGAAAGACCAACATTCTGGTAACATGTTGTTATTAGTTTTTCTCATAAAACAACAAATTCATGATGTATGGATCTGAGACTTTCAACACACTATTTGTAAGTACTAAACTACCATTTGGTATTGATAATGAAGGGAAGTAATGGACTTGCACATCCCTGACACAATCTTTAAAGGCAGTGACATGATTAGGAGAAGTCAAAAATGCCTCAAAAACCAAATGAGTTGGAACGTGTACCAACACATTCATTGACTAGAGTGTAAATCTTGACTGAAAGGATTTGCCTTGAATTTGTATACTTGTGAAGAAACGAGCATCAGTTCACTAGTATTGAACTAATCTCTGGCCCTGGGAGAAATTGATCCCATAGGATGCTACACAACAAATCACAGCATTTTCTGATAACAATTGTACAACAATGAGGAATGTATGACCATGAAATTTTCACACCAGAAACTTGAAACAGAATACTTGTTTCTGGGAGCACTAAAATTGAGGCTTCTTTCAATATTGCCACTTCCCTTTGAGCACTGCTGTGAATTTGGGGAAAAATCTACCATTTCGAAATATTGCAAAATAACTTGTCAAACTCAACCAACCTTAAAAAAATATCCCATAAGTCTGATATACTTTCTATTTTGTCAAATTCCAGGATACGCTCAAGATATTTTAAAATCATAATTACATTTGGCAAAGGAGGGGGCCCTGGAAATCTCTTTGACAAATTTTGTTGCTTAAATCAAACAGCTACAATTTCATTTATAATTTCTTCCACTTTTTTTAGTTTTAGTATTACGGATCTCTTCACATCAAATTTATAACAATCAGGTGTACCAATGGGGAATTATATGCCGTTACATGAAAGCATGACAATACATCAGGCCGAAAAATTTGCTTTTTTTTTAAACTTTCTTTGTTGATTTTGACTCAAAGTTATCCACTGTTTACAAACCAAAGATCTCTTACTGATTATCCCATGCTTCCTTCACTCTGGCTTGGGACCCCTCATTGGAGATATCTGCATAGCTGAACAACTCAAACTTGAGTTCTTCTGCAAAGTTGATCTGAAAACCATCCCAGAATGGACCAAACGGATTTCCTATCATGATAAAAATATGGTGAAGATTAAACATATGAAAAATATGAAAAATACTTCCATTACCATTGCTATTTCTACTCATAATAGTACTACTACAACTACTACAGTGCTTCTTCTTTTGCTACTACTACTACTACTACTACTGCTACCACCAATACTACTAATACAATGCTAAGTGTACTACTGCTATCAAAACTACTACTACTTACTACTACTACCACAAGTACTACTAGTAGTAGTACGATAACTACTAGTACGATTTCCACTATTTCTGCAACTACTTCTTTTAAAGTAATAGGCTAACATTGTGGAGCTTCAATTTAAAAAATTGTCAAATTTTGATATCTGAACTACATAGTAGTGTTCATATGGACAAATAAACACCCTAGAATAAAAAAGTTTGGAAAGTTACACTGCCAATGGCAGGTTATGCATGAATAGACAATTAAAACTTGGGGCGAGTTTAAATAGCCTAGGTGTACACACAGTAAGTCTACGGGAGAAAATGGGGAGGTGAATCCAATCAACTTACCATTTTCACTTTTTTAAAGCACTAAATCATCATTTTGAAATACAATTTTTTCAGGGCGTCATTTGTAGACCTTATCAAAGACAATGGTAGCATGGGGAATCATGTAGCTCAGATTTTTTTAACTGTGGTAAATGTTAGCCAATACCTTTAATACAATGTTACTACTATTACTACCACTACTACTACTATCACTACTACTGCTTCTACTCTTACTACTACTGCTACTACTACTCCTGCTAGTACTACTACTACTACTACAACTATCACCACTACTACCAACTCCTATTCATGCTTTGGCATTAATTTTTGTAAGTTACCTCTTTTCATTTCACAAGGATTGTCACTATTCAGTGGCATCCAGCAATATCCTTTCCTGTCTTTCTCTGGCCAAAATTTAGGGGCTAACTCTTCCATGAACCTCTCCATCGTCACGATCCGAGGATGAAACTCAAATATCGGCTCCAGCTGGAACCAGTCTGTGAAGGGAACATTGATCTGTGATACAGAAACAAAGTTACAAAATTATTCTTACTTAATTATATTCGTTCACATTAATTGTGTCATAGTCATATAATGCAATCATACTAACCTCCTGATAAATGAACTGGATAAACCTGTAACTATGAGAATTAAAGATTCTTGGAGGCAATGACTTAAACACCATAGTAAATGACTACTTCAATTTTAACCTAACAACTCGTAACGTATTCAATGTGATCAAATGACAAACATGAATTACCAGAGGTTAAAAATTACCCCTTTCTGGATTTAAATTGCCCAAATTTTACCTGTAATCTATCAAAATGGCCAGCACTTCATACAAGGTGTTGTCAAGTTATATTACTGGGATCCCCAAATGGAGTGATATTTTAACCTCAGTTGTTTTGTTTTTGATCAAATAGAATATGTTGGAAGTTGCTTGGTTAAACTTGAAGAAAGCATTTGGTTTCATGTGGTTTCACTTGGTTTTGCACAGTATCTAACAGGACCCTTATCACATGTTCTAGGATATCACAAGAAATTACATGGCAAATAAACAAATTTTCTTAACCCAAAATGATTACACTATGTGGAAAAAAAACTGTCATGATTACGGACAACCAAAAAATGTAAATTTTACATAATGAAGGACTTAATTTGGTGCTTATTGGAATCTATTTCTAATATCATTATGAGAGATGAGTCACAGAATTCAAAGTTTCAGGTAGTGTGGCAGATTTTTATTTTAAGTTGTCCACTCCATCACTTCCTGTAATAAAATTTTGGACAATTGTATAGAGATGGATCATTGTTCACTAAGTCTCATTTTTCTGATATTTTATTTAAGAAGTTGATGTTTCATAAAAGCATACTGAATTGCTTTAGTCACAAAATACTTCAAGAACAAGAGAAAATTGAAACTTTGGTGAAATTTAAGCGATCATTATTTTCTTTTTAAATTCATGATTTCTGCATCGTTTGATTTTGGTTACAACTAATGGCACATATATAAAATGAAAAGCTATAAATCTCAGCTTTTCTGCTGATACATGTTTTGCTTAACTCTTAACATGCCACAGAATTTACAACTCTACGGATATTGTGTGGTGAATATTTGCAATTTTGGTATGTTGTCTGAGTTAAAGGCATTGTATAACAACGTTTTTTATTTTAAAAATCTGAGCTACATGATTCCGCATACTACCAGTGTCTCTGATACGGTCTAAAAATGAAGCCCTGAAAAAAATTGCAGTTTAAAACAATCATTAAGTGCTTAAAAAGAGTGAAAATCATTAAGAGACCATTCCAGCTTTCCCCCATAGACTGCTGTGTTGCAGAATTTCCTATCGGCTGAGAATAAATTAATGTGCTAATTTGTATCTGCACATATTGTACTAGTGAACAGCATAACTGTCCAAAATTTTTTTGTTGTAGGGTGTTTATTTGTCCATTCAAACACTGTCAGATATTAGTCAGATAGCAAAGATCAACAATATTTTAAACCAGTCTTCCACAGTGTTATATATACCATCTTTAATTCACAAAAGAAACGCACACTTCAAAATTTTCACAAATAATTGCCAAAATATAGTAGTTTGATTTGCCAAGCACACCAAACAAAACAATACATGCACTAAAGATCAATGTAATTTGTTTAGGTACAAAATTCACATAATCCTTCAGTCAACCCATCGGCTACTTGAACCAGATGTGCCATGTATCAATTCTACAGGAATTACAGCAGGGCTCGACACTAGCACTTGCCCGCTTACCCGGGGCAAGTAAAATTACATGTTGGGCAAGTAAAAACTCAAAATTTTTAAATTTACTTGCCCAATCGGGCAAGTAAAATTTAGATCCCCTCAAATGAAAAAAAAAAAAGAAAAGAAATCAAAAGTCTTTAAAAAAGTGAAGAAAATATGTGCCAAATTGTTTGTTCAGGTATTAATTCCTTTTTTCACTTTGTACTTTATTTTACACCATTTGCAACCCCCAGAATTAAAGTTACAAACTTCCAATGCCAGAAAAAGGTTTTAATGGAGAAATAATTTTGAATCTTTTCATTATTGTTTATTTTTGGGCAAGTAAATTTTTCATTCAGGCAAGTAAAAATCTGAAAGTGATAATTTTACTTGCCCAAAGGGCAAGCTGAAAAAAAAGTTAGTGTGGAGCCCTGATTACAGAATCTTGGAGGCAATGGATTAATACTCACATAAGTACGGAATGGCGGTAAAATGATGGTCCTGTTGAGTGCTTTGCCAAATGCCAAGGCCCCAAGATAGTGCTCAGCCTGGTTGCCAAACCTTCCTGCAGTGTTGAAAATAAAAAAAAGTATGTTATAGAAATAAATGAAGCAAAGGTTCAACAATGTCAAGAAGACAAAAACCATTTCAGTCAGTTTTATTCAGGGTTGATAATTTTCTCCACATGGTCTTCAATTCTTTATTTGCTTCCTTTCTAGAGGTAAATGACATGATTGGGGGTACATGTAGTCCTCAACTTGGGGTGAAACTAGTCTAGAATCAAATAAACTATGCAAGGATTCTCCTGTGAAAATCTTGTAGTCAAACGTTGACTCATTCTAAAATTAATAATGTCAATATCCCTTGTGGCAGGGAAACCTGCTGTGTGGCTCTCTATGGGTCCTATTTTTATCGTGCCCCGATAACATTAAAATACTGGTATGTTCATGCTTGATTCTCCTTAAGTAAACAAATTAGAGACAAAGCCTTCTGGCCGGGAGATCCACTCCAGCTGGTGTATAGTTGGTATACATTTCAACTCACTTAGTTCTTGAGGCATTTTCAAGTGTTCCCAGTCATGTCACTAACCTTTAATATGTTTTGAGACTGAAAACGAGATATCTCAGGCTGAAGTCTAAGGAGAATGCATGTTTATTCAAATCAAATCAGGTTTGTGCTCT
>JZLH01S0531847.1:19851-35254 GCA_001188425.1 Eucidaris tribuloides
AGGTCTAACGTTAACAATTAACTTTTAACGTTAGTTGTTTCTGAAGGCTCTCGGGGGCTTCCATCCTGATTCCTGCTTTGACCCCTCGGCAAGCCTCGGGGTCATGGCAGGATGAAAGGCCCCCCTCGCCTCGAGCTTTAGAAACGACCCGGGGGGGGGGGGGGCAGTGTCATTACAAGGTGTACACCATGCGCGTGTATGGACTTTCAAAATGGACCCTAAACAAGTAATAATTATCTGTCTATCTCAGAATACCCTTAACAAGTATTCAAGTCTGAAAAGATACCCTAAACAAGTATTTAAGTCTGAAAAGATACCCTTTTAAAGTAAACCTTCTGTTAAAAGTATACCCCTTTTTTCCCCGATTTTGGCGATTTTGATACCCTTTTCAATGTACGCGAGTACATCGTCCAACCGTGAAAAACAACCCTTTTCACTCGTTTTTTTCACACGCGCATGGTGTACACCTTGTAATGACGGTGGCCCCCTAGGTCATTATGCTACGGGCACTGACCGGTCAAGGTGTAGGCAGTGGATCTCATTTGCAAACATCCCAGCAGACCAGGATAAGATAACCCATGCCCTTAGGCTATTGATGAAGGGCATGTCTGTGAAATCTGGGGGAGAGTAATTGCTTAGAATTTGAAAAATGCGAAAGAAAAACAATAGCCGTTTAGTGTTCGTTCTATAGTAGGATTTTTTTTCTCGCGAGAAAAAAATTCAAATTAGAGTCTAACGGTCACTATAATTCCACTAAAACTGAGTTTCCAGCTCCTATATTTTGCTGAAGGTTCCCAGATGGCATTTTCTTCTAAATGCCATTGTATTTACACAATGTTAATGTTTAGGCATGCAAAAGAGATCCACTGCCTTTAAACCTATATGTTTGTCCCGGGTGTTATTACGCTAATAAAATACAAAGACTAAAAGACAGGTCGGAATTTCCGTGAGTCCGTAGGAATATTATACAACATTGAATCACATCAAAAGTTTTGTTGATTTTCATACATAACAAAGGCGTGTTTTTCGGATTAAAACGTTTTGTTCTTACGATAAACCCGTGCTAACTTAGCCCGTGTTAGCGGCACGCCTTCCACTATGCGCCCGTAACTCTCCCGTACAACGTGCGCTATCTACACCCTGTGTTACTGCGGCAATTTCCCTCGCGTGACTCGCGCGAGTATAACGTAAAATCTCGTTTCTGAGAAAACCAAGTAAAAAGTTCCTCACAAGTGAGACTAAATAACAAAGAATATGACCAAACACACATTTATTGCTGTAAAGGCGATCTCTTAATCAATGTTTTAATATGAAATTTAAACCGTTAAACCGAGCTCGAACACTCAACACCAACACCACTTCTGAAATCACCCATTGTGACTTAGCTAAACTACATTTCTAGATCTAGGGAAGATGTTTGAACACAACTTAGTTTGGACCGTTGGGGCCGTATTCCTAGGTCTCCAGGGGGCCAGTTGTACTATTTGAGGAACCTTAAATTCCCACTCCCTTAATTATCATTCCTGACACGTTTAGTCTAAATCCAATCACGCACCGAGAAGAAGATATTTGAATTATCCTTCAGGTCCAACCAGAGTTACCCTGGGCATTGCGATGAGGAACAAGACAGAACTATCCAGAGAAAAAGCAGTTTTTGATGTTAACAATGGTAACATTTCATTAAAATTGGCCTGTAGTTTGTAGTATGCCAACTCATGCTCAATTAAAAAATATGGCTTACAATGACAATATTAAAACTAAAACTGTTCTCAAACTCACGTAAGGCCGGAATTATACGCTATTTCCGACCGGGTTAAGTTTGGGGATGTATAGGACATCCTGTGATAACCCATGAACATCCGAGTATAGAGTACTATGGAAGTTACAAGAAAATAAAAGTACATGTAAACTTTATAGAATATTGTGACAATCTTGCTTAATGCAATTTCGAATGAGTATATGTTGCTCACATACATCACTATCTTTATCTACACATAATGTGACTTAGCTCAGGAGCGGCGAAACGGGGGGGGGGGTAGGCAGGGGGGGGGGCACCCCCGAAATTTCCGATAGGCAAAAATGCCCTTTTTCTAAGTGACATGTGCCCTTTTTTTAAGCCACACCTTTTTTTTTAAACGACGTATTTACGTCCTCTAAGATGATTTTCCTTTATTTATTATTTATTATATATCATAATATATGTTTTTCTGTTCTTTTCCAATTCTTTTTAAAAAAAAATTGCCCCTGACGGGGCACGTCATACATTTCATAGAAGACATAATTGGGTAACTTAATTGTTCAACGAAGGGGCACATTTTGTGCCTAAAAGGGGCATCTAGTGGCCTCTCATCTTAGTGCCCCCATGCATGGGTAGCAAAAATTAGGCCCTCCCTGCACTGTTTGCCCCACTAACCCCATTACATTTCCAGGCTTTTCTAAATCAAATCTGCCCTTTTTGGTTTGCACCCAGACTGAGTGAAATGAAACTTGTTTTTAATATACGTATTTTCTTTGGTTGACAGTGATTTTATTTCATGTATTCACGATTTATTCTATGTATTTTTGCCCCTGATGGGGCACATTTGTAGCGAGTAACAGAGAATGATTGGGTAGCTACATTTGTTCAACAAAGGCAATTGAGTGCCCTACAAGGGCGTTTGCATCTCATATATGCCTCAGGTGGCCAAAATTGGCCTCTCCATCTCTTTCTTGATAACAGGCCCAATTTCGAGTAGCTCTTCAAGCGACAAAAGTGTCTTTGTGAGGCAAAGGCGTCGATCCTGGGAGGGGCAGGGCGCATCGCCCCACCAATGTAAGTATTGGGGGCGGACATCGTCAAGTTTGCCGCCCCCCCCGCCCCCGTACCCTTTATTTTGACCGAAGTAAAATTCATAAATACTGTTAAATAAGCAAATATGTTTTAAAAAGCATTGGAAAGCACTATAAAACCATTAAACATGGCATGAAAATACTATTAAACATAAAAAATAGTCAATTTTTCGGTGCGCTTCGCGCGCAAAATTCTTTATAACAATATCCCGCCCGAAGTGCGCCGAAAATTTAGGATTTTTTTTTCACTTTTGCTCCCCCCCCCCCATCCCAAACATGGATCAACGCCCCTGTTCGTAAGTGATTCTCTTCTCGTCTTCTTCTATAAAGAAAATCGTTTTAAAAGAGAAGAATGCCCCCTTTTCTGAAACAGAATTTTGCGTGACGTGACTTATTCTGATTTCTGTGCTCATGACTTTATAATTTATGAAGTATATGTTAATCTATTGGATCCACTATCGTGCAGATAGGGTGCTTAGTAGCACTTACTACTCAAAAATGAGACATGCATAATGCTCAGAGTCACACTTCATTAAATAACACGATTATTTTGCATTCTATTCATTTTATTATGTTTGCCTAACTTTATTGCAAAAACACACCAAAAAATGCTTTAAATGGACATTAGGTAAGAACTATGAACCCGAGAAGATGAAAGTTTTATGATGAAGGATTTTACTTTTTCCCCAAACCGCTGTTTGCTGCTCTCAGTCGCTGCGGAATCAGCCTGTACACTCCACACTTGTATGTGTCAAAACACAAATTAATACATATACGAAATGAAGATCAATTGGAACATTTAACATTTTAACAGGAGAAAGTCCATTCTTGTTCTTCAAAAGCAAACTACGTGGTTTTCATCTTCATTTCTGCCCTGATCTAGCATGATGCATGATGTTCTTCATCTTTTTAACACTCTATAGGCCTACCAATAAAATCAGAGTTGTAGCGCCAGAATAGACCACAAAGCGAGTTTCACAACTTCAAATTTCCAAATTTTCTAAACCGCTCGCTCGCTACGCTCGCGGAATACATACATTATATTATAATTGGAAAAAAAATTAAAAAGGGATTGCTCAAGTTACATCACAGCAAAAACACACATCAACTTCAAGCAAAAACTTAATTTGATGGTGAACATTTCTGCATACCCCCAATGCCCTTTTTGACGTATAAGTGCCCCTTTTTGGCTTTGCCCCCCCCCCCACCGAAAATACGTTCCGCCGCCCCTGACTTAGCTAAAGTATTTCTAGATCTATAGGGAAGATGTTTAAACACTAAGTAGTTTGGGCCGTTGGGGCCCTGCCCCTAGATCCCCAGGGAGCCAGTTGTATTTTGAGGAACCTTAAATTCCCACCCCCTTAATTATCATTCCTGACACGTTTAGTCTAAATCCAATCACGCACCGAGAAGAAGATATTTGAATTATCCCTCAGGTCCAACCGGAGTAACCCTGGACATTGTCATGAGGAACAAAACAGTTTTCTTCACCTACAGGCCTAAAGAGCTATCTACACAAAAAGTGATTTAGCCAAAATATTTCTGATTCTAGAGAAGACGTTTGAAAATTACCTAGCTTTGGCCCTTGGTGCCCTGCCCCTGGGCATCCAGGGATCAGGTGTACCATCTGAGGATCATTGAATCCCTTCCCCCTGATGATCCTTCTGTCAAATTTGATCTATATCCAATCATGCGTTTCAAAGAAAAAGTTGGAAATGTCAAATTTTTACGCACGACGAACGACGCACGAAGGACAAAAAAGGCGATCGTAAGACCACTTGAAGTTTGGGAACAGGTGAGCATAAGAATGAAATAAATCAATGAATTAATCAATGAAATAATGAATAAATAAATAAATAAATGAATAAATAAATAAATAAATAAATAAATAAACAAATAAATAAATAAATGGTTTCCTACTCACACCCCACCCCATCCCCAGTTATGATATGGTCATAATATTGACTCTCATACTAGGTGTTAAAAATAAGATTTTACTAAGTTTGGTTTTTAATGATATTCAGTTTTATGAAATTCTTGCTTATTTAAAAAGTTAGGGTTTAGATTTTGCTCCATATTCAGTCCCCTGTACAAAATTGAAACTGTTCCGAAATCAAATGGTGTGTGAGAGAGTGCGTGTCTTATAGACCCCACAGAATAGCAATAAACAATGGATGGCTGTGGATAGTGAATAAAGACTAACAGTTGCCAGGCTACTTACTTATGAATATTAGTAATGCATTTATCTACCCTGGACCCAGATGAGAAAATGGCATAGGCCTACCACTATAGACACACTCACACACACACACCATTTGATTTCTGTACAGTTTCAATTTTGTACAGGGACTAAATATTGAGCAAAATCTGTACCCTAACTTTTTACATGAGCATGAATTACTTAAAACTGAATATTGATATCTTATTCAAATCACCTCCAACAAAAATGTTCATTATTCAGCCGCAACTACTGTATACTCAATCTGCTGTATATTTTCCTGTGTTTTATCAAATACCAAACTTGACGAATCTTAGTATAAAGGAATTTTGACCATTATTAAACAAGAGTTATGCAAGAGGAATAATGTCATTTACACGTAGAAAATAAACATTATTACCACTTAATGTGCAGATTACACCGGCATCTTTGGAATGACTGCACGGTACGAGTCAACTTTAGACATATAGCTAACAATGACAGTAAATTTGTAATTGTCGCACGCCGCTCCGTCGCCGTCTTCCCCGAGCGACTGATAGGCAATTGGTAGTCCGAGTGTAACGCACTTTTATTTCGTGCGTACTCAAAATTATTGATAACACATTAGGATTGTGTGGACTGAAGAGATCAGCGAAACACAAAAGTACTATCACCTCGAGTGTAACGATCTTTTCTCCTCCAGAGATCTCATGAGCAAAACTACCCTTTATCACGTGATCAACTCTTGACCAATCCTATAGCAAGATTCTTAGTATGTGGAATATAATAGAAAATAAATATTTGTTATTTACCACGTGATGTTCAGATGACACCGGCATCTTTGGAATGGCTGCACCGAGTGACACCAATACCGGAATGTTGACACTCGAATAAGTTATTCTCCGTCCCTCTACACTCTACCATGTACTGCCAGATGGGCTTATCTTCTTCTCCCTGGCCGTACTTCCCGGCTACCACAGCCAGGTCGGCTCCGATGAATCCGAGCTGCTTGCAGACTACTTCGGCTTCTTCGAGACCCCACCAGTTATCGCAGACAGTTCCTCATGCGTTATTGTGGAATACCTCAACCCGACCCTCATAGTCGCCCGATCCGCCGACCAATCGCACAGATTCTTGAGTTGATTAATAGTTATAACAAGGAAACATTATTAAGCAGATAATTGTCAATTAACTGTTTATATATTTTGTAGAGATTATCTAAGTTGCCTATTGGAAATGTAATGGCTAATTATAATCTTCCAGTGAATAAGTAAAACATCGTTTGGGATGAACTGATGATCGGGTATGTTTCTCAGTTAAGGTGGCGTCACAATGTCCCAAAATTGACCAAGATGGCCACACGAATATGAAATTTTCAATTTCGCGCGAAGCTGACCATAACTTGAACAACAAAGGAATCAAGTAAGATGCCTACAGAAGGTCACACGATGGCTTAAGATGCTCTCACGAATGACCCGACGCACAGTGGGCCAGTGAAAAACCAAAGTGCGCCAAAAGTCATTTTTGGTGATTAAATCATTTTTACTTTTTTCTTGCCCTGTTGAAAGATAATACATTGAAGAATACCCTAGTAAAATATTTATTTCCAAAATGCACAATAAGGGGGTAAATTTATCTCTTACACCTGCAAAATGAGACATATTTACAGTTTTAGCGAAAATTAACTTATTGTATAAATCTTTCAATATAACATGAAGTTATTGAATAATTGATATGAAATTGCTTCCAAATATTCCTGATATGTTATTCTACCGCATGATTGGGTTAAAAATGGATTAAATTGTAAATTTCATAATAAATTATAGGCTAATAATTCACTGAAAAATGGGCTAATTATCCATGGTTTTTATACATTCAGAGAAAATGTTTAGATTTCCTTGAATTACCACTTCAATTTTATCATCATCTTTTTTTTTCTGATGCCTAAGCTTTAATTTGATACCAGACTTGGCGCCCGTCTCTACCCGCAAGTTATGTTAGAGCCGATTTTCCTTGTTATATTGACCGAAAAAATGCACCTATTATCGTATGTGCGGCTGAACGATTCGCACTTAATACGATTCGGCGCGCGGGGGCGCGTGACAATCTCACATGGCAAGGTTTCAGGCATTAACCCTGGTAATATATCATAAAATTATTTAGTTAATATTGGAAATTGTTCTTAAATTATATACCTGATATGTTATTTTTCTGTAAGAATGGGTTGAAAATGGATCGAATCGCAGTTTTTATAATACATTATAGACTACTTCACTGAAATATGGATTAACTATCCATGTTAAATTATAAACCAAGAAAAAAATGTTTAGTTTTCCATGGATTACCACTTCAATTTTCGATTTTCCTTGTTACATTGACCCAGAAAGTGCTGAACGATTCGCACTTAATGAATTACGACGCGTGGGGCGCGTGACATTGATCTGACACGGCAAGGTTTCAAACGCTGATAAGTAAACAAGTTTTATAGGGCTGGTTTCATTTGCTGAAAACCCTTATTCCATTATTATTCCTTATTCCAAATTTGTGACAATCTGGTGTTATTTGGTAAAATCCTGAAATTTGTATAGACATGCTAACGTTTTAATGGAGTGTACAGTCCGCATTCGCTGAAATTATTGTCGTTGAAATGAAATTGACTAATTAAGGTGCATTCAATCTTGTTTTTCTTTGCTTGTTTAAAAATCAGAATGTTTCAAAAATATTTTTGAAAATGGAAGCTGTCATTTCATCAATAATGAAATATTTCTGTGTTTCATGTCTCTCCAACGGATATCAATTACATTGAAATTTGACAGGCAATCGGAAATTGGTATTTATATGACATCATAGGTGTTTAAAAATATTTGTGTTTTACTCGACGGGTCTGATTACTCTTTGATCCATTATTTCAGCAACACGAGAACATGAAAAATATTGGATTTGGGCAGCCAATCAGAAACCGGTATGTCAATGATGTCATATGTGTTTGAAAATATTTTCATTGGATTCTGAGTCTAATTACTCCTATACCCATCATATAAGCAACTTGAAAACAGGAGAAACATGTTATCCCCCATGTATTTGGACAAACAATCAGAAACCCGTATCTTAGTGACGTCACAGGTGTGTGAAAGTATTTTCATTGGATTCTACGGGTCTGATTACCCCCACTACCATCATTCAAGCAACATGAGAACATGAGAAATATAGGCCTACTATTCCTCATTGCATTTTGGTAGCCAATCAGATATCGGTATTTTGATGACGTCATGGGTGTTTGAAAATATTTTATTTGGATTCTACGGGTTTCAATACCCTAAAACCCTTCATTTCAGCAACATTTTTCGTGAAAATCTGTGAATATGAATTTTGTCGCACTTTGGAGCCATTCTGGCCCACTGTGCGACGTTTATACGAACATAGCCGAATTCGAAAATTTCCTTAGTCGTGTGGCCATCTTTGCTCAACTTTGGGACAGTGTGACGCCTGCATTACAGAATAGTATAGACAGTCACAACTTATGAGGTATCATTTTGATAAAAACATCAATAACATTTGTGATAAAAAAATGTCGGTTTAGATAATCGACAAAGTGCAATTGGACTGTTGCATATAATGTTAAGGATGTTTTCTCTTCCAGGCCTAGTGATGAGCTATTTCTTCCATCTGTATCAATGAATACATTTTCTCTACTTAAAGGCATCATTTAACACTATGTTCAGTTCGAAAAATCTGAGTCACATGAACGTTCATGCTACTAATATGCCTGTGATAAGGTCTAAAAATGAAGCCCTAAAAAATAAATGCAATTCAAAACGATTTTTAAATACTCCGCAGTTTCAAAATCGTCAACCAGTGACATCTGAACTACTAGCTAGTGCTTGAACGGACAGATAAACATCCTAGAATACAGAACGGAGTGAAGTTATGCTGCCACTGGCAAGATATTCGTGGACGAACATCACATTGTTCATCAGGTCCTTGGTAAAGTCTAACACAGAAGCCAATGGGGGAAAGGACGTGGCAAGACTGGATACTCATCGATTTTCACTCCTTTAAGGCACTATATGATCGTTTAGAAGTACAATATTTCTAGAGCTTTCTTTTTAGACTTTATCATAATACACTTATAGCATGGAGAATTATGTAGCTCATATATTTTTTTTTTAATCTGTGATCATTGTTATGCTTTAAAAACAGTATGCATAAAATTGTAATATGTTGGTAGATTGGTCTATCAGCAGTCCTGTTATCTTTTTAAATATTTAAATAAGAAGAATAAGACCGATGTCAGTGACAAATTTGTAAATATATAAACAAGATAGTTCAAGAGTAGGTAGATGTCTCCAATAACACCCCGTGATACCAGGTGAGACAAGTCTTTAGTGGGTTATTTTAGAGCAAATATTTATGTAGTGATGGAGCACTGTATGAAAGGCTCTTGTTTAATTTACATGAAAGAATACCGTATACCTGCACTTTTACATTCTGGTATTGATCCGGTGCATACATGGATATTATTACACATTTTTTTTTTTAAACAAAAAGACCTATACCTATAGTGTTGATAAAATCAATTGTTGCACGGCCTGTTCTCAGAGACATAATTCTCAGGAGACAATTTCTCCGGCGCTAAATGCTAGTGTTGAACCTAATTTCCATCCTGACCATAAACATGTAATCCCAATCCTAACCCCAACCCAAGTATCAATCGTTATCGCCTACGTGCTAAACGTACAATACAATTAGAGATTATAATGATAATGCACACGTTGTTGGGTTTCCGCGACTGCCTGACGATCAAACAATTAACCCAAACATACATAAAAAGAGAAGCCACATGAAACATAATCCGTCCATTTTGCTAAAATGATAAACTCCCGATTACTGTTGGATATCATTCGAGAATCGAGTTGTCTGTGTGATTATAACGTGCGTGCCTTTATAATTATACATGTATAGACCGGGCATCAGCTACATGTAGAAAGTACATGCATTACACTCATGCATTATGATTCAGGTCAGGGTCATGTGACATGGACTTTCCAAGTGTACGTCCCTGACGTCATATAGGATCGCGTCTGCCTTGTAAAATGAAAGTGTAGTCATCATCACATTTATTCGCATCGATATTCACTTCCCGAAATTTGTACAGTGTGATATCCTCACCCTCACAAAATAATTGCTAAGTCATATTTTGACAGTTTTGAGGAAAATGAGACAAACAAGATGGATATGACAATACGACGAGCAGTTAATCAATATCTTATTGGCGAATGCAGGCCTACCACTTGGGTATAACATGAGTAAGGGAACTATACCAATAGCTGTATCCCAGTCAGCAGATTGGGCAGAATCAAAAACCTGATTTAGGTAAAAAAAAAAAATTGACTTATAGGCAATTATTTTATGAGGGTGACGACATGCACGATTCACAACATCGCACAATGCGGTTACTTTGGAAGGTCGTCCGATGACGTATTGTCAGGGCAAAATGGAGTGGCGCCCTTCCGGACTCCAATGACACCAATGGGGCACTAATATTTCCCACAATTCAAAGTCAACAGCATATTTAAAGCCCAAGTTTAGTTTTGGGAATTTTTTGTTTATTTGAAAGCTTTATGCCCCAAAGTCATAACCCTGCAATAATAGACTCTGAATGTCTTTATTTTTAAAAATTAATTAATGAAAAATCTCGGGGGGGGGGGGACCCCGGAGATTTTCGGCTATATTTTACATTATAGCATCCAAAGGGTTAATAAGGCGTTAAGGATATATGAGTTATACCTCATCTGAAAGAGCAGAGTCTGCTCTTTCAGATGACGGGTTCGTACATGTCGTCACCCTCATAAAATAATTGCCTACATGTAAGTCAAAATTTTACCAAAAATCAGGTTTTTGCCTCAGCCCAGTCTACTTACTGAGATGCATAACTTATATTACACCCCCTGCATTCTCCAATAAGAGAATTGATTAACTGCTCGTCCTGTTGTCATATCCAACTTGTTTTTATCATTTTCCTCATAACTGTCAAAACATGACTTAGGCAATTATTTCATGAGGGAGACGATATCACATTTGACAAATGTCGGGCAGTGAATATTGATGCAAATAAATGTGATGATGACTACAAGAAATCAGCACTTTCATTTTGCAAGGCAGACGCGATCCTATGACGTCACGGATGTACACTTGGAAAGTCCGGGTCACTTGACCCAGACCTGAATCAAGTGCACGAGTGTAGTAGTTTCTCGCTGATCCCCGGTCTATATAATAACACACGTGCAAGTTATAATCACACAAACAATTCGATTCTCGAGTGATATCCAACAGTAATCAGGAGTTTATCATTTTAGCAAAATGGACGGATTACGTTTCATGTGGCTTCTCGTTTTATGTGTGTTTGGTTTGTTTGATCGTCGGACAATGGCACAAATCCAACACCGTGAGTATCTGTACATTGTAATGTAGCATGTATAAATTGGTACATAGGTTTGGGGTTAGGATTGGTATTATAATGTCAAGATCGGATTCAAGTTCAACATTTAGCGTAGGAGAAATTTTCTCCTGAGCATTATATCTGAAAACAGACCGTGCAACCATTGATTTGATCTACAATACAGGTATATGTAGTTTGAAAAAATTATCTTTTTTTTAGCGCGTTGTATATAAGATTAATACTTAAATTTTGGGGGTTTTCGACGCTTGATAACCACTAAACTAAGTGCTTTGTGAGCCACTGTGAATATACTGTCAAGAGCAGCAGACTCGGATGGGGATTGAACCCACGACCTCCTGATTAGTGATTATCAGACAGGCGTCATTACCACTTGACCACCGAGGAAGCCCAATGGACATTAATTCTAGGTTCTAATCCACGTAAATTGTTATAATAATGTTTGAACAAATTAATTTCAATTCAGTTCAGTTCAATTTCTTTATTCATTCATTTCATAAAAATAACAATTATTACAACGAACAGAATGTGAAGGGACATTCACAAAGAAAGCAAGTTGCTTGACTGCTCCGTGATCCCCAAATCATACAGGATTTAAAAAATGAAAAACACACAATTACAATGATTACAGTGATTTTTGCGCGACGCAGAAAATTAATTATTAATAGTTTGGGGTTTTTCGACGCGTGTGAAGACACTGTGGATACAAATTCATAAAACAGAAGTCTATGGGGGCGGCATGGTCCCTTATTGATTTTTGCACTTTTAAAAGCACCGATGATCGTTTTGACTTGCATTTTTAGGAGCTTCATTTTTAGACCTTATTAGAGACTTTAGCAGCATGAACGTTCATGTCGCTCAATTTTTTTCAAACTTGACACATTGTTAGCTGATGCCTATAGCGAAAATATATACAAATAAATAGCTCATAACTCTACGCCTGGAAGAAAAAACATCGTTAATGTCATGCAACGGTCTTATTGATTTCTGTCGAATATTTAAACCTACATTTCTACCACAAATGAAATTAATAATTTTTTTTTATCCAAACAATATCTTGAAATGTGTGACAGTCTATATTATTTTGTAACTGAGTACTATACCCGATTATCAGTTCATCCCAGACGATTACATTTTATTTTGCTACTTATTCAATGGAAGATTAAAATTAGAAAATAAAAAACTCATACTTCTAATAGGCAACCTACATAATATCCGTAAAACATATGACAGTTGATTGACAAGTATTTTGCTTAAAGCCATACAATGACTACAGTTTTTAAAATGTGAGCTTCATAATCCTCCATGCTCTAAGTGTGTTTGATAAGGTCTAAAAATGAAGCCCTAAAAAATTGTATTTCAAAATGATTATTTAGTGCTTTAAAAAAAGTGAAAATCTACGAGCACTCAGGTTGACCGGATTCACCATTGTCGGATCTTCCCATAAACATACTGTGTGTAGATCTGGGTCATTTTATACTCCACCACAGTGGAAATTCATGGGTGACGTTCATTCATGCATATCTTGCCAATGGAAGCATAACTTTCGAAACGTGTGTACTCTAGCTCGTTGACGGTTTGATTTTGCTTAACGCGCATTTTCTATACTCGAGACGAGACTATTTTTTGTCTCGTCTTCAACGGGTTAAAGGGGAATGAAACCCAGACATCCACTTGCATTTAGAGAATAGATAACAATAAGAGAAAGAAAATGGTGAAAGTTTGAACAAATTTGACTGAACCGTTCAAAAGTTATATTTTTTCAAATTTTATATAATCCTTATGTATCATGTGTATGGAGGATTCTTAAATTGGCAACACTACCACTTTTTGAGATGAAAGTGTGGAGAAGTTCCCATTGGTTTTGTACACAAATTTTCACAAATTTAAGTTTTTCTGAAATGTTAGTTGTGAAGGTACTCAAATTCTTCCAGAAAACATGTAGGCCTACAAATCATTTTTGCTGGGACATACTTGTACAACAAGCAAGAGGCAATCAGATATTTTATAAAAAATGAGAATAAGTGAAAATTTTGTGTACAAAGCCAATGGGGAGTTCTCCACACTTTCATGTCAAAAAGTGGTAGAGTTGCCAATTTAAGAATCCTCCATAACAACGATTAAATAAACTTTGACCATTCATAACTCTTGAACAGTTCAACCAAATTTGTTCAAACTTTTACTGTTGTATTTATTTTATTGTTCTGTATTCTCTGAGTACAGAACGATGTCTTTTGTCAATTTAAGAACTACTATGTACATCAGGGGCCCGTTGCATAAAACTTTAACCGGAGAAATTTCTCTGGTAAAATATGAAAACTCCGGTTAGTGTAATTTTACCATGCATTTTCCCATAGGAGAAAAACTCTGGTTAAAATAACCAGAGTTTTTCTCCGGTTAAAGTTTTATGCAACGGGCCCCTGGTATTACAGTTTGACTTTTTTAAATTGAAGCGCCACAATGTTAGCCTATGTCTTTAATAATGTATCCTCATTGAAACTATTATACAGCTCAAGTATTTGTGCGATTGGTCGGCGGATCGGGCGACTATGAAGGTCGGGTTGAGGTGTTCCGCAATAACGCATGGGGGACTGTGTGCGATAACTGGTGGGGTCTTGAAGAAGCCGAAGTAGTCTGCAAGCAGCTCGGATTCATCGGAGCCGACCTGGCTGTGGTAGCCGGGAAGTACGGCCCGGGAGAAGAAGATAAGCCCATCTGGCTGGACATGGTTCGATGTGACGGGACGGAGAATAACTTATTCGAGTGTCAACATTCCGGTATTGGTGTCACCCGGTGTAGTCATTCCGAAGATGCCGGTGTAATCTGCACATCACGTGGTAAATAAAAGTGTGACTTTTATGATATACAGCGTGGCCCAAAAAGAATGCTACACATGCGATCGTTAATTTCTTCAGAGTCATTCAAAATATGCCATTGGTGATTATTCCATGAGTTAAAGCATTCTCTTTCCAACAAAATGATACCATGATCATTAATTTTGATTGAGGTGTTTGGATCTTCGGACTATTTTTCTGAGGCAATGTAATTTCCTAAATTTGCTATTTTTTAACCTCCAGCGATCATCAGAACATCGAAGTATTCTCACGTTACAGTGTGCCATAGAATAAGCTCCACCGAGACAAAGGGCAGGAATGCCCTCGCTTTGATAAGGAAGACGATGTGAGCTACATCGCCATTGTCATCGCGGTTTGTCTGGTATGGCACGCTGAGACGCGATAATATCTCGGTGTTCGGATGACCGCCGCTGATGAAAACTTGGCAAATTTGGGAAATGACATTGCCTCGGAAAATTGGCCGCAGGACCCAAACGAATTACTCAAAATCAAGGATCATGGTATCATATTGTTGGAAAAAGAATGTTCTAATCGCTGAAACAAAAACCAATCACATATTGCAGATGATGCTGAAGAAATTAGCGATCACAGGTGTAGCATTCTTTCTGGGCCACCGTGTATATAACATTATTCCTCTTGCATATTTTTGTGTAATAATTGGTCAAAACTCATCCATATCTTAGTCAATATTGTGACCAGTTCATAATTGAGGATGGGGTGTGTATGAGAAGGAAACTATTTAAATGTTTATACACTTATTTATTACTTTCATTATTATTATTAATAATAATAATTATTATTATCATCATCATCATCATCATCATCATCATAATGATACTACTACTACGAAACATCTATACAGCGCTTAATGCTCTTTCTTTCTAAGCGCTTCAAAAACTTATGCATGTGTAACTACAAATTGAAATTAGAGACAAATAAATGAGATAAGCTATATATACAAACTAATTGATTAATTCATTGATTTATTTCATTTTAAGCTCACCTGAGCCCAAGCTTCAAGTGATTTTACGTTCTCTTTTTTGTCCTTCTGGCGTCGTTCGTCGT
>JZLH01S0531958.1:25136-48926 GCA_001188425.1 Eucidaris tribuloides
GCGATTATACTCGTAGCATTCTTTCTGGGCCACCCTGTATAGTGTCTTTTACCTGTTGGCTACAGTAACTGGATGTGTCACACAATTTTGGAGGCAGTGTGTTGGGTAGGCACTTCCACTGTTAGTGTTTATGTGGTGCATAAATCATGTTGTAGCCTTTGAAGATACAGTGGTAAATCACATGCATGCCTGACCAGAACACAAAAGAACTGTTGGAAGTGATAGCATGGCTGAGCATGACAATATGGGTGAAGTTGGTTCACAATTACTTCTGAACAATAATAATAGGTGTCAATTGGTACTTGTATGAGAGTTATGGATCAACGAAGCATAAAGTGACAGATAAAACTACAAAAGTTTTACTCAGTACCTGTCCCTAAACATTAAACTGTCAGTCTTTTTTGGATTTCATAATTGTAACTTGTTTTATGTATTTGCTTCTGATGGTTTTTAACTTTTTATAGAGTTCTTTGCCAAATAACAAGAGACCATTTACCATGAAAATTTAATTGGAAATATTTTTGCCACCAGTTAGGTAAAGTGTTCTACTTTACCTTACATAATGGAGCACAATGACTGAATAGACCAGTTTAGTACCACTTTATGAATAACAAAGGCTAAGAACAACAATAAAGCTTGCAGGTGGTTAAGACCAACCTGGATTGAAGAGGTATTAACCCGTTGAAGACGAGTGACGAGATATCTCGTCACGATGTCTATGAGAAATACGTGTTAAAGGAAAAACAAATCGTCTCCAACGGGTTAAAGACACAAGCTAACATTGTGGAGCTTTAAATTTAAAAATGTCAAACTTTGATATCTGAGCTATATGGACAAATTAACACCCTAGAATACAAAAGTTTGGAAATTTATGCTGCCAGTGGAAAGAATACTTGGGCCAAGTACAAAATAGCCTAGATCTACACACAGTAAGTCTATGGGAGGAAATGGGCAGGTGAATCCGGTCAACATACGATTTTCACCCTTTTAAAGCACTAAATAATCATTTTAAAATACAGTTTTTCAGGGCTTCATTTTCACACCTTATCAAAGACACTTGGAGCATGAAGGATTATGTACATGTAGCTCACAAGTTTTTAAACTGTGGTCAATGTTAGCCTGTGGCTTTAAAGGGCAGTGACTGACATGACTGGAATTTAAATCAAAATTTCTCAAGTAACTGAATGAGTTGAAAGTTGAAATGACCAATATATGCACTGGCTAGAATGTACATTCAGACTGGAAGGATTGGTCTTGATATGTTAACTTGAGGAAAGACAAGCAGCATTAATTTACCAGTATTTAATCAATACACGGCCCTGATAGAAGTTGATCTCATGGAAAGCTACCGAACCAATTTTACCATCTCGGCATTCGCTGGTAATAATTGTACAGCAAATAAAGAGGAAATGTACGACTATGAAATTTTCACAGCAAACACTGTAAGTAGTATATCTGATTCTGGGAGCATTTTGTCCTAAATTGAGGAGTTGAAGACTACTTCTAATCTTGTCTGTTCCCTGTAAATTTGAAGAATGTTAGTAAACCAGTGTATTAGAAGAGCTCATTATGAGACACAGGACAAAGAGGAAAAAAAGCAAATAATAATAAACATTGATATGTTTGTTCACATGGTCTGGTATCATTGATGATAAAATCTGTAAATGTAATGTACTGGCAGGGATTAAGTTATACCTGGAGCACTTTGATAGCTTTATTCCTACCACTGCTGAATTACATTCTTGAATACAAATTCAATTCCCTTCTTATATTCATGGATTAACCAACTTCTGGACATCTAGGATGTGATCAATGTTACAATAGCTTTACCCTAATCTGGCTAAGCTAATAAGCTAGCTATATTGTGACTGAAGACAGACAATAGGAAGCTTCTGTAATGTCTGCAGCTATCTTATTGTGGGATTAAATCAGTTGATGTCATTCGATTGTAACTGATCACAGCAGTAGAGCTTACTGAGCTACACAGATTTCCATACTGGACCTTTACTCAAACTTGAACCCTGATCATGTCATTAGCAGTTTTCATTCATCCAGTGACTTGCTACAAAGCAGTTTCATTGAAACTGATCAATTTAGCTCTAATCTTCTTAATCCTCGCTAATCCTAATCCATTTGGTTGGGGTTTACACTATAATTGTATCAAGAGAACTGTGTAACAGAGAATGTGAAGGTTCTGACCAGTGTGAAACAATAGTAATACAATTATAAGGATGAACCAATCAAAGAAAACAATCAAGCACCCTTGGGGGTCCCGTTGAAGTTAGGTAACTATAAAATAAATAACCTGTAGAGAGTGAACCTTACTAATCTACATGAATGAAAGGTTTTGCAGAGAGAATTTCCGATGCAGAGCATGTCTGCTGTTCATCTCTGTAGTATATAATAAATGATAAATAATAACATCAATTCTCCCTATCGCATATAGCCGATATCAAGCAGTATCACCTGACGATACCGATATCTGATAGATCGTTCTCGGAGTACCGGTTCGGGTAAATTGTACAGTGAAACGCAAAAAACACATCATTTCGAACCTCGTCAAGTTAGTAATATTAATACCTCATACCCAAGTAAACATGGATTGACCTGATGAACAATTCCGAAGAATGTCTGTGTCATGATTAAAGGACTTTCTTAGTGAAAGAAATGTTCCTATGACTGGTAAACGAAGGAATGAACACAAAACTCTCGCCAGGAAAGCCGTGAATGTTTACCCCGTGAGAAAGGAATGCTAATACGTGCACACCGAGTCAACGTGAACGCCGATGTCTGAGGATGGCCCATGGCTCCGTTCATGACCTAAATGGAAGGGTTGTTATATGGAACGAAGGACTTAAAATGAATGTTATTTGCGAGATTATAAGAAAGATTTTGACACGATCCATGAGTACTTTAGCGTTCAATGTGTATCGCGCTTGCCTTAACCCGGAAGTTTATTTCCCAATAATTAAGGGCAAAAAAAATTGAGCGCCACATGCGTTCAGATTCGGAGAGCTATATGCAATATGGAGAATTTCTTGATGTATTATTTCCAATGACTCAGAAAAAGAAACTAATCTAATTGTATATTTTTCTGTCATTTGTTGTTTCTCGGTAGATTCCACCTGTGTTGGCAACTCAACATGCATTAACAATGAGATGTGTGGGGATAAGGGCTGCTATTGCCCTTCCAACTTTTACGGCGATAAATGTCAATTTTCAGGTGAGTAATTAAACAGAGTCTGAAGAGTTGTGCAATGCACATTTTTGGCATCAAAGAGATAATTATCACTCTTGTAAATGAAAGACACTCATGAAAATGAAGCTTAATTTTGAAAATAACCATCAACAATTGGAACAGAAAGCAGGACGATAATTGGATTTGTAAGCAAGGTTTGTAGGCAGGTTCGTGCCAGTCACATGATATCTACATACCTCACAGGATTATCATACATTATCTTACAATCATTGTAATAATGAAACATTTTTTTATTGCACATAATAATACTAAGTTGTAATTGCATGCTTGTATGCGCTTCTCAGAAAAGGAGTGGAAATGATGCTCTAGGTTCATAATTGTGACAATCATGATGATAATAATGAAACATTTTTTGTATAGCACACAATAACACATAGGCATAATTGCATGTCTGTATACGCTTTTACAGAAAAGAGATGGAAAAGGAGTGGAAATAATGCACTGGGTTCGTAATTGCGACAATTATAATAATAATAATAATATTAATAATGAAATTTATCATTTTTGTATAGTGCGTGATAGCACATACACATGGTTACATGCCTGCATGTGCTTTACAGATCAGAGATATGAAAGGATTCAAAATGATGCACTAAATTTGTAAAATTGTGAGATTTAACAGAATACCGAGTGTGACATACATTGTATCAAACAGTCAAATTGGCATTAATTGTTTCTTAGTGGTTCTTAAGTGTGTTATGTTTGCCTTTATTTCTTTTCACAGTCGTCAACGCTTTAGTAATTGTTCTCATTTGCCTGCTGCCTCCTGTGTCGTGGGCTGTTGTTTGCTGTTATGGCTGGCATGCAAGTGAGTACTTCTAGTCAATAATTCTGAATCATTTAGGATAAGATATATTTGCTACATCCCAAGACATTTTTATAAGTTGTTTGTTATCAAAAAAAGAGCCAAAAGTACAGAAACACAAAGTGGTAGGGAAGTCTGCTATAATTTCTGCTCTAGATATAATTAAGGAATAATATGGGAATAAAATGTTTCCATTAAATAGGGATAGTGATCATGGTGGGTTAGATTCAGAAAGATAATGAGCTGGGAGAAAATATTGTGTACTGTTTACATTAAAAAAAAGTCAGTTTCCAATGTGTATTGGTTTTGGATAAGAGTGATTAGTCAAGGTGGTCACTCCTGTTAAAAAATATCTTTAATGTATGGAAATTGTCAAGAAATGATGGTGAACAAAAAGACATCATCAGACAAACTAAGAAACATTTAAAAAAACACTTTGATTATGTAACTATATCTACATACAAGTGTACATCAAAACATGTATGTATGTATTGACAATTAGACTTGTTGCTTTTGATTGTGTATGTGATTTTACATGTTGTATGAAAAGTAAACAAACAAATGTTTTAACTAGAAATAGATATGCTAGACAAGTCTATTGTTGCTGATTTGTTTATTATCTGTAGAGAATGTATCCAAGAGGATGCGACATGCGAGGCAGGCCGGTGGCAGCAGTAGCTCAAACACCAACGAAGCCAGACCGGCAGTACAGCAAGAGGTCATCGACGATCGCCACCCCCAAGTTACACCGAGGTCATCGAATCCGACGCCTCAGGGGTTTACGCTTGCATGGAACTCAGCGTCATGACCCCAGGTCAACCTGCAGACAGCGGAGATTCCCTCACAGAGAGGGGTGATGCGCCCTCGGAAGTTGAGCCCCCACCAACGTACGACGAGTGGTTACAAAAAGCAGCCACACTGAGTGAACAGGAAGCCAATGCCAATGAAGGCAACGTGCGTATCACAACGATAAGTGAACCAGTGAGGTTTACGTTGCCAAATAATATGGACCCAGTACAACCAGTTGCATGCGCGCGTCGACAATCCAGCGTGTAGTATACGGGATGAAGAAACCTGCTAGGAGGAGGAAGGTGCTATCAGTACTGATGGTTGTTGGTATTGTTGGGCAAGTCACAAGATAATGAATATATCAGTTATAGACTTAATGTTGTGTGGTTTTCTAACATTTGAATGGTATATCAGGCAGCTGTAAATAGAAGAAGTGGAAACAAGCTACTCTCTTTCGTTCCAATGCTCGAAGCCACAGAAAAATTATGTGCTACTCTGCAACTGTTAAACCGGTGGTTAGACAAAAGACAGCAATAATTTTCAGGGTTTGAAACTCCTACATCAGAAAGATAGTATCTAGTATCCAAGCGACTGTTAGCAGTCCTTGTCAATAATCTCTTATTACCGGTGATTGAATGAGCGAACACAAACTTAAGTAATTCCATACCATTTTCAACTGCAAAGAGTAATGCATACAAAAGCACACTCTAGCAAAGTACCTTATATTAGAAGATTGTATATCATGGATTAAATGATGGGACATTAGAACTTGCAAAAATGATTGGAATATCCTAAAATATTGAGGGTTACTTTTTCAGGATCTAATTTTGGTTTCATCAACACTAGCATAGAAATTATACGAAGATCGGAGTACAAACTTTGAAAAATGGTTTAATGCACAGCGAGTAGATCACGAAATTTGGTGCATAATTCGATAAATGCAAAACGGGTACCTGTTGTCCAAATTTACCCGTGGTGGAAGAGCGGCTCCACGCATGGAACTTCAAAGCCAAGTTTTTTTATTAAACTGTAGAACTATCGCATACTTTTGCATAATTACAGTAGTTTCCACTCCTCCTATTTGCAGCTCCTTGGGTATATATATTTATTTGTATACACAAGCAATATGTATTCTCTTCACATATTCAGTTACATATTGGGTATCAATATGCATTCAGTCGAGCCTACAGTTCTTATCTTAAATAACATTTAATTGGTGCTTTGTGTGCACTTCCATGCCATAAAAAAGTGTATGAACTTGAAATGGTATGCCTATTACAAGCTTGACTCAATGTTTGGAGCACAGTTTGATATCCCTCGATGTATTATTGATACAATAGAGCCAGCCCCCAAGTTAGAGCATTTGTTTCTTTTTTTTGTTCCAGATGCACTTATTGAAAATTTGCCTTTTGTTTCCCAGAAAGCAGCTGCTTCTTGAGGAAGTATAAAAGTTTGTAATGCAGATATAAATCTGAAGTCAAGTAAAGTTTGCCAAAATTAATCTGTAATAGACCAACAGGAAAGTACAATGTACATGAGTTGGTATCAAGTATTCAAATGAGATTCAAAAGGACCATGCATGTTATTTTTGTGGGACATGGATATATTTGATAGAAGGCTGAAAACTTCAATGTCTTTGTGTAACTAAACGTATATGAAGTGGCCAAATATTTTATACAGGGTACATCTTATTATTCAGTACTATAATCTTTGACAGTGCGATGTTATTCACAGAAATATAAACTAGTCTTTCATTCATGCCTGTATTGCAGGTAGCACTTCAGAAACAAGCATACACTTACAGCTGTTCATACTACTCAGTTAAATCATGTTGAACCAGTAGCATGTTATGGTTCACCCTATTTATTCTTGATAATTAATATGGACATTATGACCTATTTATGTATTTATTATCACAAACATTTAGCTGATATATGTATGTAAACAGGATGGTGTGACAAAAAGTAAGTGATATTAACAGGTCCTTGTCTTCTATATGGTATATGATATTTATGTGCAACCACTGGAATTACTTTTTAAACAATGCTTAATATTCAGTGTCTTTCAAATTTGTGTGTGGTCAGGCATAACTTTTCACTTTTTAAAATTATTCAGGGTATGTGGTGCTTCAGTTTTGAAAATATGAATTTATTTATTAATGTTGTATATTTTGAAGCAGCACATTTTAGCATAGTTTATGCATACATACCCCTGAATAATTTACAGTACCACCCAGATACATACCTGCCAACCAGTACAGATTTTTCCAGGGCAGTTCTGTTCTTATTAAGGTTACTAGGCGGTGCGTTCAACAACAAAAACATAGATTACAATAAGAATAGAACATGAATGTCCAAAATAAATTAAACTACTGAACCAAATGCCTTGGTTACTATCGTGAGTTTAATACAATGCCAGTTAATTGTAATGGAAATGATGTGTTTTCATTCACTGGTGAGTGACAGAACAAAAGGTTTGTTTTATTCATGCTTTTTCTCATAAGAAATTATTTGGTTCAGCTGTTTCAAATATTTTTCTTATTCGCACTCTAATCTCATTTGTTTTATTATGTAATCTTTTCATTGTTTACCGTACCGCCTAATAACTGTAATAAGAACACAACTGCCCGGAAAAATCCGTACTGCTTGGCAGGTATGCAGATAATTAACCCCAGGACAATTCTGTAGAACTATTTTCTCTTGGACTATTACCCCCAGCCCCAGGACAATAACCTCCTGGGACAGTACATATCTGTGGCAGGTAAGGGATAGAATTAAAGGGGAATAAGGTAGAGATGTATCAGTAGGGTTATTTTGCTACCCAGAGACCAGACTTCAATATCCAGACGGTTCCGAATAACCTAACAAGATTGCCTGTCGTAGTATTTGTATTCACTGTAGATGTTCAGGGTAATCTTCATTGACAAATGAAGAGTTACAATCCTGTGAGCATGTACTTGTCAGACTGCCTTCCACAAGGGGGGAAAACACTTGAAAATTTGTATATTCCTAAACTGACAAGACTCACCATTAAACGTTGCCCCCCAGACTGACCAGCATTTGTCGCATTCCAACCACTGGATAGAAGGTCAGACTTTCTCCCAGCCCCAGTAAGTCCTGATGTCCTTCCATAATATATGCTGAGAGCTGAGTGAGATGAACTTATGAACTTTGTATACACACTTCTAAATAACCTTAATGACAGAGTCACAATAGGTTTTACTTTTGAAGGTCGGTGGCCGGTTGGATAACTGTAAATCACCTTTAGAATAAACCCAGACTTCTACATGCATTCACAGATTAGGGAATAATAAGAGAAAGACAATGGTGAAAAATTGAGCTTATTTGACTGAGCCATTCAAGAGTTATGAATGTTCAAACTATATTTAATCTGTATTACGGATAATTCGTAAATTGGCAACTCGGTCACTCTTTGGATGAAAGTTTGGTGAACTCCCCATTGGATTTGTACACAAATTTTCAGATAGCATGTAGAATAATATTCGCAAGGACATACTTTTGATTTGAAAAAATGAGAAGAAGTGAAATGAGATTCTCCACACTTTCATGTCAAACAGTGGTTTTGTTGCTAATTTAAGAATCTTCCATAATAAGGATTAAATCAACTTTGAACATTCATAAATCTTGAAAGGCTCAGTCAATTTGCTCAAACTTTCACTTTTTCAATCTCTGAATGCATGAAAGTATCAGGATTTCATTCCACTTTAAATGTCCCAGATGAATTGTTTGGGGAGTGCGTATTACCATGATTGTAACAATTATCCTGGTTACTGTTGTGCTTGGGGTAATCTGCTGGTTGGGGGGGGGGGGTTATTTTGCAGTAATTGTCCAGAGTAGTCCAGGAGTAGTCTTTTATGTATTATGGATAATTATGACTCATTTAAGTACTGCAATGTGGCACACAGGGTCCTTACTGTTTTAAACTGCATTACAGAGTGCATTTGTAAATTTCCTTTCAGTTCCATGGATGCATTTATTAAATAATCTCACTTATTTGCTTATCTTTTTTTTTAATCTCCAAAGTTTCAAACTGCATCAGAGGTAAATAAGAGACTGATACAAAACTAAGAGTGCAACTCATCTCATCTTACTGGTGTGTAGATTCAGGTAAATTTACTGAAATGACCTTGTTTCTTTGGTTGAATTTCAACATGGCTACCCAAATTGTGTGATTCCTATAGATTCAATACAGAGATTGTCCAGATCAGTAACTGATGATTTATCAAATCAGGATTGTGCTGTAGACTTGTAGTACAATGTTTAACTGGATTCTGTATGTTGTGTATGCTGGCATATTCATTTTAATGGCATTTTATGGATTTTATCTAAACCTGCACATTTTAAATTGATTCATTTGTTTACATGGACTATAAATAACAAAACTTCTTTTTAGTGTCACACATCTATCTCTATACTCAGTGCTATTCCATGATTGTATTTTTATATTAAATTCAGTGCTGTATTCAGTTGTATTTATTACATACACCTTTTGTGCTGCCAAGTTTTTGATATAATACACAGTGAAAGAATGTTGATATTAAAATACAAATTGATAGTGACATATTACTGCTAATTCATCTTAATTTAGCCACCATCTCTGCCATGCTTTCACTCATTCTAAAAATTTAATCAGCTGATATTGAGTAGGGGGTCATTTTACTGATCCTCCATGTGTTAACTTCAGGCTGTATTACAGGCACATCAAGGAAAGTATATTTCAATTGATTGATCCCCAAATCAACAGGGAGGGTATTTACTATCAGTCACGTCTGTGAGCACTTAACATGAGCATTGATCGTGGAAAAGGGCAGCCTGAGGCTTGCATGTGAAGTGACATTTGGAAAGATGTTGGTGTTTGTCAAACGGGGGCCAGAGGGGCAGGATTGAGGATCTGTCTGTATTGTAATTGTGATTGTAATCTGTTCTAGGGATAGGAATAAAATAATTCCACAGTGATGTCTAGCTAGAATGTTGCGTCTGTGAAAATAATGGGTGAGTCCATGATATACATTTTTTAGATTTTTTTTTTGCAATTTTCAATCTGCTGTCGTAACAAGTATGGAATCAGATTCAGATGTTTGAAGACACAATTTAATAATGACCATAGTTAAGAATATCTGAGCTTCAAAATCCTCCATGCTGTGTCTTTGATAAGGTCTAAAAATGAAGCCTTAAAAAAATTGTACTGCAAAGTGATCATTTAGTGCTTTAAAAAAGTGAAAATCTACGAGTATCTACTGTGATTTTTCGTGACTTTGTCTTTCTCCTCCTGTATTACTGTGTTATAGGTCTGACTAATTTATACTCAGCCCAAGCAATAAATCAGGGGGAATGTTTATCCATGCATACCTTGTCAGTGGCAGTGTAACATTCCAAAGGTTTGTATGCTAGGATGTTTATTTGTCTATTTATGCACTAATATGTAGCTCAGATATCAAAGTTTGACAACGTTTGAAGTTCCACAATATTAACTTGTGTCTGTATGATAATGTTGTAGTAGTAGAGGACAATGACAATCTCTGAATGTAATTAGAGTGAAACCATTTTGCTTTGAGAAAGAAAGGAGAGAGTTGATACCATTTCCTCATAAAACAGAAGGGATAGAGTTGCATGTTGTATAAGACATCTCTGCATTCCATATGACAATGTTTTCCTACACACAGGAGAAATGACTATATTTGACTAATGGTTGATAGTACATTCTTTCCAAATGATAATATACAAATATACAATGACACTCGACGATCTAGCCAAAACTATTCGCATCGAAGGAACATCAAATTGTACTGCCCTCGGGAGAACAGTACTATTGATGTTCCTGAGTGCGAATAGTTTTGGCTTGTTCCGAGAATGTGTCATTGTATATTTGTTTTATATCCCTCCAAAACAATGATGCTCAGGCCTACACAATGAATTTCGTAACGTAAAGTATTACGAGTTCCCGACCGAGTCTCGTTCTGCTTGTTTCCAAGAATGGGCCACACACACTCAGCGTACGTTGCATAGCGTAACAAGGTACTGCTGTTAACGCTGGCGTAACGTAACCTGTGTTGTCAATGTTAGGTCTAAAGTTAGGGCAAGGCGTAACGTTAGAGTTGATGTCAAAATTTAGTAAATACAGACTCACCGTACTTTATTTGCTTCTTGGTATAGTAAAATATCCTTAGACTTCATTAGTTTTTAAAACACCACCTCATACACAAGCTAGAATGTAAGAAATTTCTGTCTGCTGCAGTATGATGTCACCTGCATGGAGGCCGCCATTGTTTGTTTAAGCAAGTGATTGCGACTGACTACGTCGATTGTGCATGCATGGTACGCTGCACGACGCAGCGCGATACAAATCAAACTTCGTTAAATTGTCATAGGCTGAATGTATAATTGATAATACGGCGCTAGTCATCCGAAGAATTAAAGTAAAATCTTCATCATGACACCACGTAAATATATAACTATTTTCAAAAATCACAAAATAACATTGAAATTATACACTAAAATTGTCATTTTTATATAACTGCTCATAAAACAACAAATTCATGACGTATGGATCTCAGACTTTCAACACACCGTTTGTAAGTACTAAACTACCGTTTGGTATTGATAATGAAGGGAAGTAATGGACTTGCAAATCAATAACCCAATCTTTAAGTACTGCAATGTGGCACACAGGGTCCTTACTGTTTTAAACTGCATTACAGAGTGCATTTGTAAATTTCCTTTCAGTTCCATGGATGCATTTATAAATAATCTCACTTATTCGCCAGCACTATCTTTTTTTTTTAATCTCCAAAGTTTCAAACTGCATCAGAGGTAAATAAGAAGTTGATACAAAACTAAGAGTGCAACTCATCTCATCTTACTGGTGTGTAGATTCAGGTAAATTTACTGAAATGATCTTGTTTCTTTGGCTGAATTTCAACATGGCTACCCAAATTTGTGTGATTCCTATAAATTCAATACGGAGATTGTCCAGATCAGTAACTGATGATTTATCAAATCAGGAATGTGCTGTAGACTTGTAGTACAATGTTTAACTGGATTCTGTATGTTGTGTATGCTGGCATATTCATTTTAATGGCATTTTATGGATTTTATCTGAACCTGCACATTTTAAATTGATTCATTTGTTTACATGGACTATAAATAACAAAACTTCTTTTCAGTGTCACACATCTATCTCTATACTCAGTGCTATTCCATGTTTGTATTTTTATATTGAATTCAGTGCTGTATTCAGTTGTATTTATTACATACACCTTTTGTGCTGCCAAGTTTTTAATATAATACACAGTGAAAGAATGGTGATATTTAAATACACATTGATAATGACATATTACTGCTAATTCATCTTAATTTAGCCACCATCTCTGCTATGCTTTCACTGGTCATTCTAAAAATTTAATCAGCTGATATTGAGTAGGGGTCATTTTACTGATCCTCCATGTGTTAACTTCAGGCTGTATTACAGGCATATCAAGGAAAGTATATTTCAATTGATAGATCCCCAAATCAACAGGGAGGGTATTTACTATCAGTCACGCCTGTGGGCACTTAGCATGAGCAGTGATCGTGGAAAAGGGCAGCCTGAGGCTTGCATGTGAAGTGACATTTGGAAAGATGTTGGTGCTTGTCAAACGGGGGCCAGAGGGGCAGGATTGAGGATCTGTCTGTATTGTTATTGTGATTGTAATCTGTTGTAGGGATAGGAATAAAATAATTCCACAGTGATGTCTAGCTAGAATGTTGCGTCTGTGAAAATAATGGGTGAGTCCATGATATACATTTTTTAGATTTGTTGTTGTTGCAATTTTCAATCTGCTGTCGTAACAAGTATGGAATCAGATTCAGATGTTTTAAGACGCAATTTAATAATGACCATAGTTAAGAATATCTGAGCTTCAAAATCCTCCATGCTGTGTCTTTGATAAGGTCTAAAAATGAAGCCTTAAAAATTTGTACTGCAAAGTGATCATTTAGTGCTTTAAAAAAGTGAAAATCTATGAGTATCTAGTGTGATTTTCTCGTGACTTTGTCTTTCTCCTCCTGTAGTACTGTGTTATAGGTCTGACTAATTTATACTCAGCCCAAGCAATAAATCAGGGGGAATGTTTATCCATGCATACCTTGTCAGTGGCAGTGTAACATTCCAAAGGTTTGTATGCTAGGATGTTTATTTGTCTATTTATGCACTAATATGTAGCTCAGATATCAAAGTTTGACAAAGTTTGAAGTTCCACAATATTAACTTGTGTCTGTATGATAATGTTGTAGTACATGTAGTAGTAGTCTGGCTTCCAGATGCAAGAACTTGTCCTATTTCCTAGAGAAATTAGGCCCACTATCATCAGTTAACTGTCTTGAACTAAGGATAGTTTTCTATGCGTCGCATAGGGCCGGGTGCTTCGCACCCGCACTGCTACTCGAAGGGAGAAAAAGTTGCATGGTCTGGAATTGAGACTATAGTAGTAGAGGACAATGACAATCTCTGAATGTAATTAGAGTGAAACCATTTTGCTTTGAGAAAGAAAGGAGAGAGTTGATACCATTTCCTCATAAAACAGAAGGGATAGAGTTGCATGTTGTATGGGACATCTCTGCATTCCATATGACAATGTTTTTGCCTTTTCCTACACACAGGAGAAATGACTATACTTGACTAATGGTTGATAGTACATTCTTTCCAAACGATAATATACAAATATACAATGACACTCGAGGATCTAGCCAAAACTATTCGCATCGAAGGAACATCAAATTGTACTATTCTCCTGAGGGCCATCGGCCCGAGGGAGAACAGTACTATTGATGTTCCTGAGTGCGAATAGTTTTGGCTTGTTCCGAGAATGTGTCATTGTATATTTGTTTTATATCCCTCCAAAACAATGCTCAGGCCTACACAATGAATTTCGTAACGTAAAGTATTATGAGTTCCGGACTGAGTCTTGTTCTGCTTGTTTCAAAGAATGGGCCACACACACTCAGCGTACGTTGCGTAGCGTAATAAGGTACTGCTGTTAACGCTGGCGTAACGTAACCTGTGTTGTCAATGTTAGGTCTAAAGTTAGGGCAAGGCGTAACATTAGAGTTGATGTCAAAATTTAGTAAATACAGACTCACCATACTTTATTTGCTTCTTGGTATAGTAAAATATTATTAGACTTCATTAGTTTTTAAAACACCACCTTTATATACACAAGCTAGAATGTAAAAAAATTCTGTCTGCTGCAGTATGATGTCACCTGCATGGAGGCCGCCATTGTTTATTCAAGCAAGTGATCGCGACAGCGAGCGACTGACTATGTCGATTGTGCATGCATGGTACACTGCATGACGCAGCGCGATACAAATCAAACTTCGTTAAATTGTCGTAGGCTGAATGTATAATTGATAATACGGTGCTAGTCATCCGAGGAATTAAAGTAAAATCTTCATCATGACGCCACGTAAATATAAAACTTTTTTCAAAAATCACAAAATAACATACACTAAAATTGTCATTTTTAAGGCCACCGCACACTACGCGATTTTCCGTCGCACGACTGACCAATTTGAATCTGAAATAAATCAGCGTGTACGATATTATAAGTTTTTTTCATTTCGGATCCAAGTCGGTCAGTCGTGCGACGGAAAATCGCGTAGTGTGTGGTGGCCTTTAGTGTCGCGAGTTCAGTGGGATCGACACTGGACATAAATTCTCGAGCGCTGATTGGTCGAGGTAACGGGTGGGGTCGAGAAAAAGTATAGTTCATTTTTCCCATGGGAAAAAACTGAACTACCCGTGACGTCAGCAACCAAAAACAAACTATTCACCGGGAGACGTCTTTTCTAGTAAAACTACTCATTTTCTTGTTGTGTACACCGCTAATGCAACAATCTTATGATGAGGGATATAAACATGATTATACTATCTTCAGTCTTTATTATCATTAGCAAAGTAGAAATTGTTGTGTAAATGTCAAAATTTTAATTTAGTACAGAATTTGCCAACATTTTAACTTCGTGATATGAAAAGACTTGCATGCCTCCAGCAAGCATTCATCAACAATGCTATGTGACCAGCTCAGGACATAAAGGATCAGTAAATTGGCCCCTGAACCACAGTGAACATATACCAGTACTCTGTATTCCTTAGCTCAGGAAAAGCTTTATTACTATTTCTTGCTGTGCTAATTTTGGGCGAGTTGTTACTGTGCCCTTTCTTTTCAAGAAATGTTCACATCTTCACTGAAAAAAGACAAAAATCCTACCATGTCTTCATGTACGCTCCATAGTTTGGTAGGGATGGGCAGAGCATAACTTGTGTCAGGAATAAGTTATTACATGGATAATTAAGTATAGTTATTGCACACAAACTGGTATGGATTATGCTTTTACAGTGTAACAGCATTACTGTGAGAAATTTGTCAAGTCAAATGTGTGTATTTGCTTCATCTTGTAGACTTGTTCAAGGGACCATAACTATGATATATGTATTACTTGGATGTATTTGTGTATAACTGACAGTACTTTATATGGCTTGTACAAACATTAATCATGTATAGACATTGCCTTAACACACTGCAACATATATTTGTATATTTTGTACACAAGATTTTAAGGATTTTATATAAAAAAATAAATTTACACATAATATAACTCAAATTTAGTATGTGCATGTTGTCATTTGTGAGTAAAATCATGATTTGGTGATTTTTTAGTGTGTGTGTGTGTGTGCATGTATCATTGGCTGACAACCTAAAGTGCATTAAATTTACTTCTCTTAGTACAGTAGAATCTTGGGACCAGAAAAATTACTTTCTTGTTATATTAAAATTTTGTTATATTGGGGTTGAATTAAAAAAACAGATGATATACAAAGAATTGACATTTGGGACCAAAAATTACTTTGCTAGGACAAGATTTTGTTCAATATACACATGTAAGTGTTCTTTATAAGAAGAGTGTACTGTTAAGCCTAAAAAGTATGGACGCTTCATTATACAGTGCACTCCCGTTTTAACGAACATGGTTATAACAAAATTCCTATAACAATGAAGTAAAACTTCAGGTCCCAAAATCATTATCTATACCTGTTTATATACTTTGACTGTTCGGTTATAACAAAATCTCAATACAACGAAAGAAAACTGGCGGTCCCAAGGACTTTGTTAGGAGTTGCCTGTACATAGTTTATTGTGTTATTGTCATTTTGGCTCATGATGTGAACCATACATTTCGCTACCTATATCAGAGACTCCAACCCCAAGCACCTTCTGATCTGGAGATTCTCCCACCTGAAACTTAAGGGTTCTAGATGCTCTCTCGTTCTATCTCGGGCTTAATTTTCAACATATGATGGCACTAAGTAAGTAATAATTCAATGATTTAAATCATATATTTTGGCTTAATAAAACTTCATTTCAGATATCATATGCTATTTTCATGCATGCATATGAAAGATCATTTCTAGTGAGAGAAAATACATCTTGAGCGGGAGACACAGAGCCAGGGCGGGAGAAATTAAATCTCAAGCGGGAGAACAGATTTTGCGAAAATGGGCTTTCGGCGGGAGATCCCGCCAAAAGTGGGAGAGTTGCAGTCTCTGCCTATATTCATATTTGTATCTTTATTTTCATGTACTACATGTATTTGATACTTGATACAGTGACAATCACATATAATTTTCCATATTTATGCATAAATGTATACAAATCTGTATACAAGAACTCAGACCCCGACACATAAATTGGCACACACCATCTAAACTTGTCTAGGTAGTGACTTGATCTCCACTAGTACTGTCCATCAGTGTCTTAAGTGCTAGAATTGGTTTTCTTTTAAATCATAAAAATATGCCTCCCCGAAATTGGTCCCAAATGGTGCTAGATTCATTTTCTCATTCACGTAAATATGCCTGAATATTTATGCATACAAATATTGACATAAACTTGCATGGAAAGTTATATGTGATTGTCAACATACATTATTTATTTTATTTTTCCAAACTATGTATGACAAAAGGAAGATTCACATACACAAACTGTAATTCTGGTATTCTCATAAAATGTTTATTTAACAACCCAACAGTTAGTATTTACAAGATAAATATGACATATGATAATAATATTTTCTTGACATGTTCCCCGTGTGTTGTTTTCTTCAATTAAACATACTTTGATATCAATCACACAAAACATAAATCAACATTACGAAGCAGACTTTGGCCAGTGACAATCACATTGCAATTGCATCAATGAAATGATGCATTTGAATCTCATCAACATTTGAATATATCATGATAATGAATGGTAACAATATATTACAAATACATGCCGCAACATCTACACATCTAGTCTAGATGCCAGACTGCGTATATGTGTAATAGTTTTATAAAATATACTCCTAAAATGTATAAAATGTGATATCAGTTGAGTTTGAAATTACTGCTAATACAACCGCCACTTTGGCTGACGTAAAGTGTGCAGCACCCTCTGTTGACAAATGTATGAAACGCTGCATACTACTGGCATTATGTGATGTTAACCCCTTGGGGATGACGGGCTTGTACATAAGCCCAGTACATCTCACACTCAGAGACAAAATGGTTATACAGAAGCAGCCAAAACATGCCAACCCTTTCAAGTGAGGTTACAGTGCCTACAAATGGTTGCATCCCACCAAGTACACATTTTTACCACCAAAAATGTATTAACTTGTCTCTGTTTGTGAGATTTACTGGGCTTCTGTACAAGCCCGCCGTCCCCATCAGGTTATCGTTACTGATCTCTGACTTCCAGCGTGGAGAAAAAAGTACTTCATGTCTTTATTACGAGTGCTAGAGCAACAAAGCTAGATGCAACAAGTTTGGAGAAAAATGTGATTGAAAGTATTCTAGACATATCTTTTACTACTTCCCATAACCTTTCAGTGAATTTCTAAGTGTGTTGTGCAATGAGTAAACATATACATCAACAACTGTCTATACATACCGAAGACAATACAGTGACCACAACAGTATCAGAAAACCCAAATACAAATTTGAAATATAAAATGAAAGAGAAAAAACCTCAAACTATGAAGCTAAGCCTGGCAAGATCCATAACCACCTATGTACAAAAAGGTGACCTTGTATTTCATTCTTACATCACTAAAGGAAATTAAAGAGGAGACAAACTAGTCAGAATGCATTTTCCATATACATGTATCACACATGACAATCTTTGGTCGACTTCTTTTTTCTCTGAAAATATTGATTGCAAATTCTTACGTCACGTTAGTCATAACAGAAGAAAAGAATTTATATAGAAATATTGAAATCATGTGGCCTGATTACTTAATTGTTTATTATTTAATTAGTTCAGCATTAAAATCAATTATTTATTGAGTTTGTGGAATTTTTGTATATGCATTTTAAAGTGACCACAACATGTTTCTGAGAATGAGCACGTACAACTTGTCTTGGTCTTCATTACTGTGTTATGCAGTAGCACATGAACATTGTTTAAGATCTTTGATTTCCAATGAAATAGTAAAAGGAAAGAAAGTAAGATGTCTACCAGGTATGTGGTGAAATGATTTTAGAGAACAATCACCCAAAGTCTTGTGTCTACTACAGATAAGTACAGTATTTTAAGTCAAAGTGGTCCATTTCACCAACATTTACAGAACCATTATTTTAGTGTGATATTATAACATTTTTTTTTCTTCAAGAATCAATTCTACTGCATGTGATTCATAAAACAACTCTGTATTGTCTTGATAGTTTATGATAAGATCATAACATAAAATTTAGATTGTAATTCTGACAACTTCCAATTTTGCTACAACTCAAATCATAAGTTTCTATAAATTATGGACTGGGTTATTGAAATTTGCAGTAACAGCAACATAAGCAATTCCTAGATATTTCACCGTTTATGAGAAGCTGTGATAATGCCACAATATTTACACAATCTGTGTATTACAATGAAAACACATGCCATTTAATCTGTTTCAACCATATTCTTTATTTAATTATAAACCCATTTCAATTACGATTGAATGTCATGGAAGACCAGTTTATAAATTCTGCTGTTCTGAAACTAGGCTTTAATTATGTGCTAAAAAAGTTTGGAATTTTGAAGCCTGGTTGAAAATTCACGTTAAATTTCATGCCCCACTGAAAGTATATGAATGATAATATTCTTTGTCGTCTATTCTATGATATAAACAAAAATTATACAAAATGTGGAAAAAAAATGAATGCATTGTCTCTACAAAAGGGAATAATTTAAAACACTCAACAAATACTGTAATGCAGCTAGATACAATGTATAATGCACTTAATAATCACAAATTCATTCACAAAATCATCACAACTTATAAGATTGATATTAAAATATAAAACTGGGGATAAATGATTAGAATGAAAGAGCTTGCAGTTATAAAGCAGGGGCACATAATAAAGGTCACACACATTTCGCCAAAAAAGGAATAAATAAAGAAAAAAAACTAATTTTATCGGCAAATATCAAATAAACAGATCAAGCACAATCATAAAACTTGCATTATTAACAATTCTCACCAAATAACCAGTATTTTTCACATATCTATGATAAACCATTAACAAAGATAAGGCCCTTATTATTTCAATGACATAATCTCACCACTACTACTGTTCTATTTAACTGCCAAACACTTTGTCGTTGTGATAATTTGGTATTAGTATCTTGATTTGGATGATTGTAAACTGCATTAAAATTCCATGATCTGAACACAAGACATGTCTGAATACTGGTACCTAATATTACTCAATTAACTCCTACAATCCAATTAATTAGAATCCAAATTTAATCAATATCATATAGTCCTGAATATACACATATTTCCGAGTGCTTGGCACTTTTGCATGACCTGATGCTTTTGATACATTAGTAATATTTTCATGTTTTATCTTTTAAAAGAAGCATATCTAACAAAACATATAACCTGAATTTGTATCATTTGAAACTTCTTTTTGGATAATTAGCATGTGTGTGTATCTGCCCATGTTTGGGGTGTGGTATCTACACTAAGAACTGCTTTCAGAATACCTCTGCATAGTTCACTATATTCTGTGTCATTGTGAAATTTAAATGATATCCACAATAAAAAGTATCAACCATCTCTCTGATTACCATACCTGTAACAAATATTTCATGGCTGATTTTTATGATATACATGTAGCCCCAAAATAGCAGCAGTCTAAATAAAAAGAACTAAATATTGTACAGTATGTGATTAATATGATGGTTAAAACATTACAAATATATGTGACAAAAGCTACTGACCATTAGTTTGTAAATGATAGCTGTCCATTTGCTATGTAATCAGCACCATATTATGTTCCTAACTCCCTGGAGTACAATTATCGTTCACATAAAATGTTTCACATTTTAAAATATTAGCATACAAATGTCATAACTATTTCTGGTAAAACATGTAAAGTCATTTCTAATTTGAGAAAACAAAAATAAACTTTTTAATATGCAAAGGGAATGGAAATGATGCTTCGGTTTCCTGTACCCTCCATGGCATTAATCAAACGCCAGATCTTATCAAAGAGCAAAACTGGACTGAAATATTTGGACACTGTACAATACCATTACCTGAATTTCTCATAGTGAAAATACCAATTTGATTTACAGTACTATTAACCTGTTGCCTACGAGATTGTGTAATATCAATATGGTTTAATACATGACACATCCGGTTCCTGTAGCCAATGGGTTAATGAACAAACCTGGTTAGCACTCATCAGCCACTGTGTCCAACTTTTCTTCAGTGATAAACAAATGATGTAAGCACTGGGTCGGAATTACTCAATTTGCCAAACATGATTTCAAATTTGTTCTCAAAAAGGTATGTATCAAAAGTCCATAATTTCACTTGACAAAAAGTACTGGAATACAGGAAATGTCATTCCATTTTCATTCTGGTGTCAAAGAAACATTCCACCCCATTAAACATAACGTCTAACGGCTTGATTTGCAGTTTCTCCTAAACCTGCCAGCAGATTGAATTGCATATTTTCCTTCTAAACATGCTCTGATATTTGAAAATGTATACTGTAACCCTACCAGATTTCTTTTCTGCAGTATTTTGAATATTTTTATTTAAAAATTTAAGAGCACTTCAAATTTACCACCAAAATAAAATTTTATCATCATCATCATCATCATCATCATCATCATCATCATCATCATCATCATCATCATCATCCTCATCATCATCAATGTCATCAATAACATCATGATGATCCTATTAAATAATCAACATTAAACACTTCTCATTACCTAATGCTGTCATACAAACAGCATCTTTTTCATTTTTTAGAAAGCAGCATTTTCCAACCCACATACAGCACCACTCACGACCCACAACCTCTACCAATTTCATACCAATAGTTCATGATGACCTATTTTTAAAACAACAGTATCATGAGGATATTACATTTCGTCCTTGTCTTAACAGGTCGAAGGCCATGTTGAGTTACTTAGGCCACATCTTTTTCTTGGGTATAAATAATTGGGGGGGGGGGTGGTGAACAGATTGCACTGGCACAATACTCTGTCTTGTTCAATATGTAAACAACACTTGTTCATATTGTGCACAATATAATCATCACGTAGAAAGCAGGTTATTGATTTTTATACACATACCTTCTACTCTTACAACTGATTCATATGGACCCAAGAACAGATTGAGTATTGTAACAAGTGAGGTGAGATGAAGAAAAACAAATGATATTTTTCAATATTGACATAATGCCAATACAACTTAACGCTATCCAAAATATTGACAGTAAAATACTCAAAGTGCACAGAACTAATTAGGTGCTTGGGTGAATAATACTGCTAGGGTACATTAAATTTTACATCACTGAATCTACACAAAAGATTGAACAAATAGTTCTTTACAAAGTGTGATATAAATCTAACAATACACATTTACGTAGCAGCATCCTATCAATGTTTGGAACTGATTTCGGGATGGGGGAGGGAGTGGCACTATGCTTAGTAGAGGAGATTTATGAAATCTTGGTGTAATATGATTTAAATATATACATATTTCTGTCACCATGCAATATTTTTATTTCAAAGTGCACTGATTATCCTGCTATAGTTAACCAGAGTATACACTCTTTTTGCACATTGCTTATTTATGTGCACTTATATAAGTACAATATCTTGTTCTTGATGTATATTGCACAGAGTATAGGAACACAAATAATCAGTTTGTGCCCAGAAATAAATAAGAACCATGCAGGGGCAGTATTCTGAAAATTTTACAAGGAAATCTGTTCTAACATTTTTTTTTCTAAAACAAAATTTTCTCACTTCTTTTTTTCTAGAGAAAAATGTTCATACGCATCTTCTACCAGATTTGGTATTCTGAAACTAAATTTAAAAGAAAATTGAGGACACTTCACAACTCTTCAAAGTGATCATAAGCATGCTAGCCTGTTAAGTTTGGCATCTCTCCTTTGTCCAACCTTGAATTGTATCTAAAAGTATAAATTCTGTTAATGGGTCTCATTTTCTGTGCTGGAATACCATTTAATTTCAACCAATTAGCAAAATTTTCAAGAAGTTCTTATGCCGGATGAGCAATTTGCTGTGGCTATTACTATTGTGAGTGTTTGCGTGTCATTAACAGTGCATGCACGTAGTATGTTTACGTAACCGCAACATATTCCTGGCCTTGTGTAAGGTTTGCACATTGATGTGTTAGATGAGAATTTCATTCCTTTGATATGCCGCACAGGTATTTACAGCGTTTCTTAGTGCATCGTAAAGTAATACATGTATGTGATTGGTCAACAGTCTACAAAAAAAATGCCCTTATTTGCAGAAGCAAGGAAATATGGGTGTGTAATGGGTGGGGTCATCTTTCTTGGTTCCCGCAAAGTTTACTGCTAAAATCATCCAAGAACAATTTTTCAGAATACAATTCAAAGAGATTACAAGACTATTCGAACTTAAGGAGTTACATGGAGAGTTAGAGCAATTTTAAGAATACTGCCCCAGAAGTTCATCTTTGAATACTTTGACACTGAAATGTTTATGATTCCTAATTTATGCAGTACGCACTAAAACAGATACAAGCTAGCGGATCTGGCAGTACATATATTTGGAATCATCACTTGTGTAATGCCACTATCTTGAAATAAACATTGATCTTTGATATTCAGGTGTCTGACAATTCATTCAGATATATATCACAAACAAAACATTAAAACAATGTGTTTTGACTCCAGTTAAAGCTTATTCCACTGCATATGTAGCTGTATATGAACAACCTGTAGCTACCTAACACATACCACAAGCAGAGCTGAATTCGTTATCATAAAAGCATTCATGTGTAGTACTCTGTTGATGCAAATTTTCATTAAATCAATATATTTTTTATATATGTTATATATACATTTCTTTAAAAAAGACCTTTCTTTTAAAATGTATCACTGCATATTATGTACATGAATTTCTTTATAAAATCCTTTTTAGAGTGCACCAGGCATGCTATAACATGTACAAACCCAAATCTTGGGTAGTGTAAGTACTCTATTTATAGTTGACATGTACATACTGTTTCATGGAAATTATGGCAGCACAACTTCAGTGACATGTACTCTGCTGCTTTTGAAAAGTATAAACCGGGGCAGTCCACAGTAGCAATCAATGCTACAATGATGTAGTTTGAAGATATGCAACAAACATACACATACAATAAGACAAACAAACATTGATTTTGACATGAATAGTGAAAAACACTTTTTGTTTCTTTATAGTAATGAAAATATCTACAATATGTAGATATTGACAATAATCAGCCTGTAGTTACTTCTTGAACTCAACTGGCCACCAGATTACTCTGGACAAAATATTGGTCTGCACATAAGGCAATCATGTTGTGCAGTA
>JZLH01S0531958.1:49242-71155 GCA_001188425.1 Eucidaris tribuloides
GGGTGTAGTACTGTGTTGGATATGCAAATTCTGCTCATTAAATCATATATATGTTTTTCTTAGTATATGTTAATTATAATTTCTTTAAATGAAAATGAACTTTCTTTATAAAATGTATTCACTGCATATGTTGTACATGATCTCTTCTTATTATAAATATCCTTTTATATGGGTGGCACCAGGCCATGGTTATAACATGGATACAAACCCAAATCTTGGCGGCTCTGGGTGATGTAAGTCTACTGTAGTTTATAGTTGACCATTACATTACTGCTTCATGGAAATCTATTCAACAACTTCAGTACACTGTACTCTGCTGCTTGTTGAAAGAGTATAAACCGGGGCAGTCCACCAGTAAGCAATCATGCCTACAAATGATAGTAGTTTGTAGGATATGCCCAAACAAAAACATACACATACAATAAGACCAAACAACATTGATTTTGACAATGAATAGCTGAAAAGACACTTTTTGTTTGCTGGTATACGTAATGCACAAAAATTCTACAATATTGTTAGGTATTGACCTATCAAGTTATCCATCAGCTAGTTAGTTACTTCTTGACATCTCATACTGCGCACCAGATTACTCTGGACAAAAATATTCGCGTCTAGCACATAAGCCCAACTCATCAGTTTGTCGCAGATAATTTCATCGGAAATTAATCAATCAAATAAAACAAGTTCATTATCACTGACATCATCAAATCAACTGGAACAGTGATTGGTTCCATATTGGTGATAAGCGATGAGTCATGTTGATTTCTACCATCACACTTGTGACACTCCACACTCCATCTCTGAACTAGACCTCCTCCACGGGTTGGTAGTCATGCCACAAGCCATTCAGCCATTCACCCAACTAGCTGAAATGGATGCTTGGTAAATAATTAAGTGTCCATTATCACAGCACACGGTAAAAAAGTGTCTATATACATGTATACACAGAAACCAACTCGGGTTAGCGCTATAACGTTGTTACATACACCACCCCCTGATCCTCAGCGTCGATTGGCACCGATTCGGCATCTCCCCTCCCCAGGGCATTTGAACCGTTCCCCATACTCATCAGGTCCCCGTCCGAGGCGTCACCCGTCCTGTCGTGCGCCGATCTCTGGGTGTAGTCGCGCAGTTCGTAACCACCGAGGTGATCGAAGTATGGAAGCTGCGTGTCCGTGGTGGTGGTGGTGGTTACCACGGGAACGTTCTTGGGGTTTTCTTTGGCAAAGAGGAGGCGGTGGGCCACGCTGTCCAGTTCAGCCCTGGTCATGTCGCACGCCTCCGCCAACTCACGTTCCGCCATGTTGATTAGGTCTCTGTCATGAATGGGAGAGATGCCCTCCCCTGCTAGCACCTGGGGTGGGGATAAGGAAAGGGATGTACACGTACATTACTAGATTGTCTCAGTTAAAAGGCCAATGTTGAGGCATATTGGAACAGTGCTCTCTTTGCAATGAAATTATGAAAAGAGAGCTAAAATGTTTCACACACCGCACAATCACTAACGTGGTTGTGTGATAAAATATAGTATACATTTTCAACAATGCATATTCAGTAATACAGTGAAACCCTGTTTTAAAGAGGTCTAGATAATTATAACAAAACTCTGTTATAACAAGGTAATTTTACTGGTCCCAGCTTTTGTATTTCTTCGTTTTTTGACCCTGATGTAATTGTCATCGTTCCAAGGACCTTGTTATGTTGAGGTTTCAATGTATATGGGCCTTTAATTTTGGACTTTTACTTTTTTTTCTCTGTGATTGAATTGTAACATGATGGTTGATCTCTAAGTTAAGACAGTCATTTTCTAACCAGTAAAAGGTTGTTAACAGTGTATTAAGTCATAGAAGAGTTGGTGAGTAACCTATGGCAACTTGTTAAAGAGAAAAGAAAGTTGATCCTTCCTCGTGCAAATTCAAAGTTATATGTTAATACATGCAGAGTTTTTATCACAACAAAAGGTTTAAATTTGTTTTTCTGAAAACAAATTTTCTGGCAATGATTTTAATCAAGTAGTAATACTTTTTTGAAAAAGTGCATTTATTCCAAAAGTTTTGAGTGGATGATGCTAGAATGGCCCTTACATATAAAAATGTCTCAAATGAAACATATTATGCACTACAGCATGAAATTAATTTCTGTGAGATCTGTCTTTTTATGTATAAGTCAGTTTCAATTTTGAAATGCAATTACATCTAATGAAGCAATAAATTATCAAGATGGAATACTTTAAAAAAAAAAGAATTTTAGAAGAAAAAAATGCACTGCAACTTAAATCCCCCAAAATAGGTTTATAGACAAAATATTCAAACTTTTAGAATGACAAATAACATAAGACCTGATCCCACACAGAAAAAGGTTGATTTAAATCTAAAAAAAACACCTTTAAAATAGGAAGTATGAAACACCACCATCAACTTCAAGTAGTAAAAGGAAAACTCTGTGCCAAATGCTTTTTGAAGTTGATTCTGGAAATATCTTAATGGAAATATCTTTGTAAAAACATGTCAAAAATCATTATGAAAATACCACCATCTACCTAAAATAAAAAGATAGAAAGACTGAATCAAATGCTAATTGGATTTACAATGGATTATGGAATAGAATAAAGAGACTCCTACGGAGATCCAATACTATATATGCTGAAAATTTTGTGGTGGTTTTAATTTATTTTTGAGAATTTTACAATTAAACAACTGCAAAATTTTGAATTTCTGATATTCATATACAAAAATAATAAAACACAACCAAATTTTGAAAATAAACTCCAGCCAATTTCTCATCTTGAAGCATAATTGAGAAAATATATGTGTGCAAAATTACGGCATATATACTGTAAATTTGTTACGACTTGTAATGTACCATCCATGTGAGAAGACCCAAGTTCCAACACTAGATGGATAAATTTTCCCCAGCACCTTTTTTTCTTTACATGATTATCAGCTGTTTGTACCTGCAACCTTATCAACCTGAAATATAAGATATAACCTCTTTCTCTACCCCTCTTGAAATCATAACAACCAGTGCAAAGTACACCAAACCACAGCCAAATATATTAAATCAGGAATAAAAAGAATCTTTGTAAAATGTGTCAAAAGTTGCAAGCATTATGTCATTATTGGTGCTATGACCTTCGAACTTTGTCCTTCAAACAACTAACCGTTACCAATCATACATTACTTTTTATGCATTGGGTCAAAAATTTAGTTTCTATGGAAATATTGTCTCCTGTAAGTAATTTCTTTCAAATAAGTAACACATGAAAATGACTGGACTTTGGGGCAGGTTTCAGAAAGGAAATGGGTTTACATTTCTTTTTTTTTAGTTCTGGTGTCCAATTCCAATTTGTATAATTAAGTAAATTCAAAAGTCATAAGCCATCACACCCACACTCACACCCCCTCCCACCAGCACCCCCCCCCCCCAACACACATACACACATTAGAAAAGAAATTCCTTGTGACCATTCACCCATTCACACCATGCACATGCTGACACACACACTCTGTGATGAACATAATTCCCAAGTAGTGAAGTTGACACACCATTCCAGATGAGAACGAAAAAACTGTGGATGTTTGTTATTAATGAGATTAACACACAGTACAGGCAACTGTGCACATGAATATCCTTATTTTTCACCATCACATTCTCTTGAAACTTCTCAGTATGTTACCTTAAATTGAATGAAATCTGAAAAAGGCATTTTATATTTGTTGATTGAAATCATAGACTTTGTAAAAGGAAAAGACATTCATCTTTGAATTTTAGCTTTCAGTTTGCTTAACATTTGGAAGAACCATTAGAGTAGTTACACACTAAAAAGGCATATAAATTGACATTTAGGTTCATTCAAAATTAAAGAGATGACAGCTCTAAGACTCTTTAGCATTCTCAGTTTGATATATGAGATGAGTGATGATGTCACAACTGCTATATTTGAATAAAACATTATTTTACTGTTAGTGTTGGTATTAGTGATTATATATTAAGAAATAATGTAAAATATATATCACCATGAGTAAGAAAACAATGAAATCTAATAGTCAGATGTATACCTTCAATAATTTCAAAGTGACTGAAGTTAGATTTATGAATGAAAGAATTAAGGGAAAAATCCAATCCGTAATAGTATAGTGACAAAAACCCAAAATACCAGGAAAAGAATTGATCAGACCTTCAGATGTCAAAGTTCTCAGAGCTGGCTAAAGGAGCACGTCTGTAGGACTGAGTTACAACAAAACACATAAAATATCTGTTTATGCAGCAAAAACAAACTTTTGGACCCAGAACCTTAATACTTCCAACATACAAGGTGATAACAGTGTTATCTCTGTGACATTCCAATATTACTCCATACCAATGGGTTACGTTAGCTTTGTTAGTAGTGAGTGAAATGTACAATTCCATAAATACAGAAGTGGTGTTATAAACTTAGCAATCTTTCAATCCAATAATTAGTAAGAATATAAATAATTGAATAAATTTCATTAAGAAATTAACTTGTGGTTTAATATAATTCCAAGAAAATTGAATGAATACAGATAAATACAATCTGTGCTCATTACGTAAGGTTTGTCATCATAGGGGGAGGGGTTGTAAGGATGTGCACCCTACCAACTTATGTTGGTAAAGAAATGATAGTGAGTGAAAGTGCATCTCAAGTTATCTATCTGTATGATGAGCAATCAGGTGATAAGATAGGGTATCAATGGATTAGTAAATCACCATTTGGTTTAGCTAATCCAATTCATGCATTGGTTAGGGTGGAACAATCAGCTTCTCAAGAAATCATTCTGGTATTACCATTCCCCACAAAATTTTTAATCCACAATTAATTAAATTATGTATTGCAAGTTCAAATTCCATTTCACATATCAAGTTTACATGTTTTTTAAAAAAGTTATATGTGTTAAGTTACAGGAAATAACCAAACATTGCTCTCTAATTTTTAGTCATCTTGTTGAGTGAAAGATGACCCTTGTGCTTTTTTTAAGTACATTGATCAAATAACAGAAGTGAAAACTACTAAGTGAGATGGGTGAGGTATTTCAATAGTATACTATACTGAAAATAACTTTGTTTTGATATGGAGATAAAATTTCTATTTCTTTATACAATTGTTCCATGAGAATGGCTTGGGAAGCTCATTGTACTGATAGTATCTAAAACAACACGGCACTCCCTTAAACCCAATCATCACTCAGTCAGCTAGATGTTGTTCATTCACTAAGCGGTGAGGTAAAATATCAAGATATTGATGATTTGTCTTCTACCTTTCCACTTTTTGTTGGGTTTAAGTGAATTACTTGATGTCGATGAAGACTTTCTTGCCTGTAAATTAAAAATGAATAACTTGGACTTTAAAAATAAGTTAGAAGGACAAAAATCAGTATGCCCAATAACCGTTTTGAATATTTTGAATCATGTTCTTCCTGCTGAAACAGAAATAAAACAAAACACACAATATCAACAAACATTTATTCAATAAATACATGACTTTTACAGCAAAAAATGCAAAAGAAGGGGTAGGGTTTTATGAAGGTTGGATTGCAACACACCTGCCATCCAAACTTTTAAGTGAAAAATTTTGAAATAGTAAGTTCATAAAGAACACACCACACAGTAGCACTACAAGTTATGACAGACATGCTTTGAACACGAGGTTAGTTTAACCAATAAAGCAAAAACGAAAGATGTTACTAAGAACACCAAGCATTATACTTGTATTTTTTTTAGAGGAGTGTAAGTGTAGAAACAAAGTATTCAAGAAACACACGACACACCCTCAGAAAGCCACAATAGTTACATATCCTATGCTACAGTAGTGTGTTAGTACGAGATGTGAATACTCTACCTGTGCTACTAAACTCTCAGCACTACTCGGCTAAACCTCGCTCGGGACTAGGTTTGTTTTAGGCACTATAGCGGGCTGACGTGGTTTGGCTTTCGTTAACGACTTGAAAAAGGCGCCGACGGATCCCGGAGGTGCCGATCTCCCCCGTGGAGTGCCTCTGGGCCAGGGTTTCCTTGACCACGATGTTGTTGTTGGAAGTGGAAAGCGAGGTGCTGCCCCCATGGTGGGGAGAAGAGAGAAGCTCTGGGTGGGGCGGGGGTGCCGGTGTGTAGGAGGAGCGGACTCGCCGAGGGGAGGAGGGCGCGTCAGCCACATGCGACCGGGAGACCCGACGTGTTGCGTGCCTTGCCTCCGGTGTCATGCCGGCCACCGCCATCACCTGTTGGGGGGAAGACGGATTAGTGAGGAACACGGCAAAAAGTAACATGCCAGCACAGCAAAGAATGAATGAAGAGAATGATGATAGACACACACACACATGCCAGCTGAATCCTTCAATTTGGGGTTCAGTCACATTTTGGAGGTAAAGGGGAAAATTAAAATTGATAAATATAACAATAAACTGAAACAACAATGTAATAGTTTCTAATTTATGAAATTTAATGGTTATAAGGTTAGACAATCTGTCTTTTATTTCCCAAATTTTTATGAGTTATGCAGTCAGTTATTTATCTTCACAGCATTGTGAATGATTTTGATTTAGTTCTTTCATTACCTAAAACAAAAGATGAATCAATGAATATACTGCTGACATTCTATTCTAATGTCTTACTGCTAATCTTTCCTTATTATTAGAAAAAAAATGTTTTCCCTAACATGGCTTAAGATCAGTAGCCTATATAAGGGTGAGCCAATAGCACCCTCCCTCCCCTCCCCTCCCCTCCCTCCTATAAATAAAGAAAATACTTCATGTACCTTCTTCATTAAATCAAAGTATGTGGAGGAGGTTGCAGTACAATAAGAATAGTAATTCAGACCATAGAATAAGAAAATAGATGAATACTTATTGTTTTGTCACTGATTTGGACTGTTGCCTTCCTTAACAGGCACAGTCTGAAATATTCTACCAAGCAAGCCATGTTTAAAATCATCTACACTTCATGATGAATGCTTTGAACATATGATGTAAGCTCACACCTGTGGTAAATCAAGGCATGAATTTGATTTTGAAGTCAGACATCTTACAAAACAGTGACAGCCACTGTATAAGAGATTCATTTGCATGTTAGTAATAATCACACAAGCAAGACTCATGCCAGTTATTAGCAGGAGATACACAAATAGGGAGTAGATTTGTATGCATTATGAAAAGTATTGTGTTTTCAAGGGTGTAATGTGTGTGTGGGATCACCAAGGGGTACATAGTGTGAAGATACTGTATTTATGCAAAGAAAGCGGCATATATACGTTCATGTGTTGTGGGGGGAGGGGGCATTTTTTGGTTGTGATAGAGGTGAGGGGGTGTTATAAAATACGGGGAGCAGAGTATCTGATCAGGTGACCAAGGAAGGTGTGAGGTATGTGCTTCCTCCTCTCTTTTCAGTATTGCAACTATACCTGCTCAAGCAATCCTTGAGCTGATAATTCTTGTTGTATCTTGTTATTGTCCATAATTTCAAAGATAATCTTGTGATTTGGGGGAGGGGGGACAGTGGGTGGATTATGACCATTTACTGATAATGGGATGTGTGCCCCTCTATATTTGGCAATACCAGCTATCCTCAGTAGATGTAAAGTGAGTTCATGAATTTTTAGGATCACAATAAATGTTGCTTCTGAGATGCACTCCCCCACCTACTTAAAACCATCAGTGGATTGCCAAACTTGTCCCAATTCCATCACCATAAAAAGCTGTGAATGTCTTCAATCTACCTGCCACCTATCCAATGTCTTTGTAATCGGATATGCACTCAAGTAATAACTTTGAAAATGTGCCGACAGTTTAATTAGCAAGAAAGCAACTGTATCTAGATCGATAGGGCCATGAATTGTAATGATCAACAAGCTTTAACTTGCCCACGGAGAGTTATCCGTAACTCTGCCATATGGAATAATTGTAATCAATATATAATGTCTCTGAAAGATTTGTTACTCTCGTTTAATGGCATTTTACGTGTACTTTGCTTGTATCAGTCTGTGTAAAATATTTCCTTCCATGCAGACGTATGCAACGCATACTGTAATTATTCAGTAGTGTTATGAATTCAATTCCACTAAAACATGCCAAAATTTGGATCTGAGTGTGCAAGTTCTAGACAAAGTTAGTAACAAAATGTACATTTTCACATGATAATTTTGGACATAATACATAGCACAATAGAATTTATAGATTTAAAAGCTGAGTAAAGATTACAGTGAAAGCCAGGACACATTTACACTCAGATTCTGACTCTTAGATTTTTTCTTTCTCAACAACAAGATTATAAAACTGTTTTAATGTTTTGATAACTAGAGGAACACATACAGCTGTATGACGGTTTTATATTTGTAGAAGAGATGTAAGAGATTGCACGTACACTGATTTCATCACTTTAGAGGAAAAATAACCAAGCAAAACATCTAACAGTGTATCATCAATATAAATTTGAAAAGATATACAAAAAGCATTTCTTACAGGTATAGGAATAAAACAATTAACTGCACAATGACTAGACATGTTTATGTATTTCTTTGAAAAAAATAATGTACCATTTTTAACATAATATATGTGACCAGATTTAGCAAAATCAGATACTTTATGGCAAATATCAAAATTCAGATTTTCAAGGCTAGATTTTGACACATAATTCACAAAAATCGAACAGTTATAACAAGGAGCTTTGAAGCTCCTTGGTTATAATGAAAGTTATGACAAATGTAAATTTTGATTTTGTGCAGTGTAGAACAAGTGTTTCTTCATTTAAAGCCAGTTACTATAAAATATGAATTAACAACAAGTATAGGGTTTTGCTAGATCGGGTCACATATCATAAAAAGGGAAATATATGTTAGGCAATGGATACATGTGTCAAATCCTGACTCACCTGGGCTTGAGCTAACTTGAGAGGCACTGCTGTCTTGCGGTCCCCAACAGGCACCTGACTGTCAGACTTGCCGACACAAGACGGCAGCAGGGCCCGTTTGCTGGGGGACCCCATCCTCCTGGGACTGTGCTGTAAGCTACCACTGCCCGTCTGGTGGCTGGCTAGGCTCTCGGTGTCCAACTTTGGAAGACTTGTTTCTGTTGGCGACGGCACCGTGGTGGAGAAGTCGGGGGTGGTGGTGGTGGAGGGTGGGGTGGGGGAGTGGCTGTGGGGCTGTGGTGGGGTGGGGGTGTGGCTGCGAGAAGACGTCGGGGAGCGTTCCGGGCTGAGGAGGGGTGACGTTGGTGGATGGGAGGAGGTCTCTGACAGGTTGTCCTCGTCCTCTTCCTGGTAGCACTCTGTTCTCAGTACTGGAGGCTCTCTGTGGAAGACAGAACATTTATCATGAAATGCATTACATGGTGTCACCTGGTTGTACATGTATTACAATACTACATAATATTCAAAATATATAAATACGCAATAAACACTGAACGAAAACACCTATTAATGTTGGAAATCCCATCAAAACATCACGTTACCAAATACTAAAGACAATATATTTAATGCTTTATTTAGAAGTTTGAAACGTTAAATTTGCATACATTTTCTTTATATTCATTGGATAAATAAAATATGCCAAAATCTTTTGATAGATGATACATGTACCAGCATTTCAGTCAAACAGTTAGTCTAGTTAGTCTAAGAGTCCATTTCGTGGAAACGTTTTAGTTAGCTACACAATTTCACTCCACACACTAATAAATAGAACAGTAAATACACATATTTCACATTTGTAAACATCTAAATTACATATTTTACAAGGTATGTATCACACATCTAATCCTTCTTTCTAATACAATTAAGATACACCACACATGTCTACACTTGTTAGTTTACAAACAATCTACTTATTGATTAAAAGAGGGGACTTTCAAAGGAAATACATTATCATAAAATCTTCATTTTCTTTATCCTGCTGTCAATGTTGACATACTTGGCTGGAAATGACCTACAGCCAGACATAACATGATAGTTTTCTGCAGGTTAATTCTCACAAAATACTTAGAACAATAAGGGGCACAGTTTGTAGATTATTAACTAACTGACTAATTTTCTTGTAGATAGCACATACCAAACACAGGTGGTCAGGAAGTCTGACATGAATGTCAGTAACTAGGTCATTAATTATTAACAAGTCTGCTTAGTACAGCATGTATACTTGTATTGTAGATATGACCATGCAAACAAGCAGGTATGTTCCATGACAGGTGTTCTGTGTCAATATCAAGCTTTGACCAAGAAATTATTGGCACAATGATTTGTTTAGAAGTAACATTAAAATGAAGTGTTCTGTTATTTTGTTAGACCACTGGAAAAAGGGGTTAATGTCAACAGACAATTTATGGACGTTTTTCCCTTTTTTCTGATGAGCCAACGATTTCTAACTACTCTCTTCTGTACTAGAGTGACATTTTCAGAATACCATTTGTTCATAATTGGTGTGAAAACAGTTGATATTAAAATTTGTTGTTCTGTAGGTACTCAATCTAATCTTTAAATAAATGGAATTACAGGCATCCACCATCATAGCTGTAGCTGCATCATACTGTATAAGATTATTTAGTTTTGATCATAAACATTTGTTATTACAGTTAGTATAATCCGAACAAACTTAAAACAACACAAAAACAGAATCTGTTGTTAATATCACAGTCTTATCCAGTTTTGTAAATCATAATGAACAAAAATACATCACTTATACCATCTTACAAAAAAAGTAGATCAATAAAAAGTAGAAAATGGAACGAATAGGTAAACACAAATTTGTAATGTATTGATAACCATGAATATATTACGGTTAGTCCCAAATATTAGGTATTGGATTATTTCCCACTTAAATCAATCATAATTTATACATACTCATAGACAGTGGATAGGCTTATTGAAATTGGAAGGAGATAAACAAAAAAAGATGTATCATAAATGAGAACATAGCAAGGCTTTGTGATGGCTGATTTGATAGTAGTACTAGGCATAATCACTGAGACCTGTAGTATTGTTGTAGTAATAATGTCACACACATACTATATCAGCTATATCAACAGCACTCATCAAATAAAAATAAGTATTGATCTTTATGGCCCTCTTTAGATAGTATGTTTACATACTCAGACACATACATATCATAGGTATACATATTCATATTGCAACAGAAAAAAAATACATAACTGCATGAAGATGAACATTGTGCTTGCTTTACTTGTATTGTACATTGAAAGAAAGCATGGTCAAGTAAAATTATATTATGTCTGGTGATAATTCATATTCAATGACTCTTGTTACTTTCATATTTCACACAAATGTCATTTTCCACATCAGCTTTTCTTACAACTATCCCAATAATTGGCATTTAAAAAAATGATTTTTCTGTTCTATCCAGCAATTGCAAACACTACTAAAACATATTCAGCACACTATTTTAGTTCACTTAACATATTTTTATTACAAGTATAAGATGTCACCTTCATTTCTTTCTTCTTTTTTTTTAGCTTAATTGTTAATTCAGTAGTACAGTGTGTTCATATCTTAGCAAGATAAATACATGATACAGATCTCTTACCTGTAAGGATCTTCACCACAACTAACAGTAAATATTTATGTAATAGATGATTTCTAAACTGTTTTACACTGGACAGTACCTCAGCCTGACGAGAGAAATTTCACACTTTCCTTCCATGAAGCACACCAGCCAGTACAAAACATGGCTTATGTACGACTGGCACACTGTGAATAAGCAGAGGTACTACCTACAACTTGACTGGGTATCTATGATGTCATCAGACTGCAACATTATGATTGGACTGCTGATCACAGGAGGTATAAATATGCATATTTCACATTTTTTGGCTTAATTCTTAATAATTCAGTACATTCACATCTTGACAAGATATCTATATATTATAATAGCTTTCAACAATAACATCATTTTACATCACAACTGTACAGACTTTTGATCACTTACCTGGAAGAAACTTCAACATAAATAATAGTAAATATATTTTACAGAAGATTTCTCTGCTCTATGACACCTAAACGGCTGTGTCCAGCACCTCTCTGCCTGATAAGTGAGATTTCACACAACTGCTCTTTGAAGCAAACCAGCACGTCTACAATGCTGTTTATGTATGATAAGCCCTGTGTATCAGTAGAGGCACTATCTAGAAGTTGGCCGAGTATCTATGATGTCATCAACCTGGTATATTCTGATTGGTTTTCTGATCCCAAGGAGGTATGACTATTCATAGGATATTCTCTTTGTCTGAACTATTAATAGCATGCATTAAGTTGTTATATGTAAATGTGATACTGTACTCTACAACATAACTCCTATAATTCTAAATAATATATGTGTGTTGTGTAGCACAGTAAATATATTAACTTCATGTCAGTATCTACCACACAACTATGTATTCATACATGTATGTTTCTGTGATACAGACTTTATGAATTGAATAAAATTACAAAAATGTGGTAAAAATGTACAATCAAATCAAGGACCTTAGGCATTTATTTATGCAAATTTAATATCGATAATGCTGTATTTTCACAGAAAAACCATTAACATTAAAATGAACTATGGTTTATTTTGTACAAATACAATTTCCCCCCACATCATATTTGCCACAGCTTTCTGCATTTCCTCGAGTTCCCATACGCATCTCATTGACCTCAATAGGTCAAACGGTGCAGATCAACAGATTGTGTGAGTCTGTCAATGATCAGTACGTCACATGTATAATGTATAATTTAAATTTAGAGGTTGTAGGTTATTTAAAATGTTTTGTAAAAGGATCTGTATGATGCATAATAAATCTCAATTTTTTACTGATACTACTATGGTGCTTTTAAGAGTTTGGATCTGACTATAACACCAACTTTTTGTAGCCCATGATGTTTAGAATTTAACCCGTTGGAAACGATTTGATTTCACTATAACACACATTTCCCATAGACCCCAACACGAGTTAACTCGTACTTAGTCTCCAACGGGTTAAGCATGTAAAGATACATTGCTTTAACCCTTGGAAGGCGATACTTCCCCCAAAGGAAAAACACATAACAGACTGTCATTGGTGAATGGGAATGCAGGGTTAAGCATTAAGTTCAAGTCTATGCTTGGCTTTCAGGCAGAATATGTGTCAGAATCAATTCAACTCTATTTGTGAACCAGAATATTTAAAGGCAGGGTGTCTCTTTTGCATGCCTAAAAATTAACATTATGTAAATACATCGGTATAAAGAACAAAAAAGAAAAATCTAAGAACCTTTAGCAAAGTACAGGACTTAGAAACTCAGTTTTGTTGGAATTATAGTGACAGTTACGACTTGATTGAATTATTGTCTCATACAGACAAAAAAAATCCCAGCATAGAACATATACTAAAGGAAAATTATTTTCTTATTTTCTTCAAATTCTAGGTAATTACTGATCTTCAGATTTTGCAGACACATCCTTCATAAATAGCCTAAAGGCATGAGTGATGTTTTGCTGAGCTGCGTGGGAAGGTTGTGAATAAAATTCTTTGCCTTTAATAAAATGGTGTTCTTACCGTGAGTAATCCCTGTAAGGTTCCCTGTAGGGTTGGCAATAAGGCTCAGGTTGATACTCCATGTCCTCCTCTGGTTTCACCACCGATGTCGGAGATCCTAGATCCTCTATCTCATCATCATCATCATCATCGTAAGGCATCTCGTGATCAGGATGATGATGGTGGTCCTCATCAGAGAGGAGAGGTTGACGACCCTCCTTAGTACTGTCACAATTATAAAGAAATAGCCACACTGTTATTAATTTGTGTTCTTTAACTGTGACTCAGTCAGCAACATAAGCATTATTATGTAATTAATTGAATCTTCTAAACAGTAATGGTAAATAAACATACAGTCATTAGAATTAAAAATTAACAGGAACAATAAAAATATTCTAAGATAATATAAATCTACTTTGTGTTTCATTCATATTTCCCAATTCATTCAATAATTTGGTATTTTTTGTGATGAATAGTGCAGTATTTCATATTTCTAAGCATAGCATAATTTCAATTTAAACTTTTTTGGTCATCAACCTACTGATTGAGCTCACAAAGATCTTGATCTGTATAATCAGTAAATGACAGTTTTAGTTGTCTGTTCTATCTATAATTAACTGATGCTACACATAGAAGTCAGCAAGTGTCAAATGCTTGCATATTGTCTTGACAAACTTACAGCAATATTGAGTCAAATGTAAATGATGGCATAAGGAGTGCTGAAGTCAAAGCAAGCATTTCTGACACAGATATGCTCACACAAAAATGAAAAGTGAAATTAAAAGTATGATTGACAATTTATGTGAAATAGGCATTGTTCTACATTGACAGATATCTACCGTATTTTCAATAGATATCAGAGTGAAAATAAATCATTTTCAAATTATTGAAATTTAATCATTATACCACTTGCAGATGCATTAATTCTTGCTCTAAGTTTTACTTCTATTTTCTTTGTTAGTTGAACTTCTGTTGATTAATTCCATTTTATCATCTTGTACATAAACAGAAAGAAGTAATATTATCATTTATAACCAATGCAACTCACCTATATCTATTATTTGGCCCCCTGTTGTTAGGCATCCCTCTCCCACCAGGTATCCTATTACCGACGGGCGAGAACCCCCTTGTGTGCGGTGATGACACCCGTAATGAGTTGGCGTTGGGTGAGTAAGGCCCACCCCGCCCCCGTAATGACCCCCGCGACCCCGGAGACACGTTGTACGGTGACCTGTTCTGGGGGTTGTGGTTGTAGTTGTTTAAACTGTTGGCTGGCGATAGCTTTCGATGCTGGTTGGACGGAGGCGTGACCACCAGGTTGTTGGAGTTGGGGTAGTAGGGGTGAGGGGGGCCGCCCCCTGGGTAGTGGGCATTGGACATGGGGGTTGACTGGCGACGATTGTGGTACATGTTGAGGACAGTTCCAAATAACGAGTGACTTCTCTGTGGAAATGAAGATAAAGACGCAATGGTTAGTCTAGCTGCTTACAAAGCTGAGTTCATTTCTCATTTGATCTTTCATATAAATTCATCTATGATGAACTATTATTCTAGTCTTTAGGCCTATCATTATTTTTTATATGCATTCCATAAATCAATTAGACTGACTTAACATGTAATCCTTCATTCTTTTACACTAGAAAAACTATTTTGGAGTGATGTTAATAAAATATCTGCATCTAATACTAAGCCCATACTGATTAATAAAATCATTTCTTTGAGATAATATACTCCTATTATTTCAGTACTGTGAATATATCTTAAGTTAATAAGAATCTTGCTTAGCTTCTACTTATTTTGTTTTTATAAATAAATAAATCTCTTATATATTAAAACAAATATGCCCTTTTTTCAATTTTATTGGTAAATGTGACACGATGTACAATATCTTACAACTATCAAACTAACCATTTTCAGAGTAATTTAGTGAGAGCTATTCCTCTGCTTTGTGAACATGAAATGGTGGGTTGAATAATATAATACTGCCTTCCTCAAGAAGGACACTAATGGCATGCATACTAAAGAGGAATTGTGGCCTTCTTGGGGGAAGGTGACCATCATCATCACTTACTCTATGATTTGGTTCGTCCGGCTCAAACTGCTCATTTTCATCCATGCCTTCTAGGTTGCCTGAAATGGCTCGCTTGATCTGAGGCCCAATCTCATGGAGAGTCCGTAATCCAGCCTGCAAAACAAAACAGGAAAGAAGTTACACTGCTAAACATTTGCAAAGTACTAGTCTGGGAGCTAGCTACTTCTCAATTTACCCCATCGAGCCCAAAAGATTTGACCCCTCAAAATTACTTAGACTATCTATGTGGATGAAAAAAGATATGTCAGCTGGACTCCATTGGTCGGGTTCAGTCCCCAGGACCGAATTTAAGGGGGTTCATTTACCTAGTCCCACACATAGATTAGTGGGTATGTTTGGCGTCTTCGTGACCTGTATACTGCATGCGTGCGACGTGGTGTGCAATTTGTCTGTATGCGCGCGCGTAATCAATGATGTTAATACATAACATTGCGCAATGAGTAAATTGTTTAATTCCAACAACAAATCTGATCTGATTAAATTAGCCAAATTTTGTAAGCTCATCTTGCTCCGATTTATATGAGCTACATCTATCAACAATGATTTTAATTTAAATTGTATTTAACTCTTTTTACATCTTTAAAGTTTGTTAGTTTGTGCCATTGTAAATTGATTTAATTTATTATGCCTAAGACAATCGTCTCACTATGTCACTATAGTTGTTAAAAAACAACAACAACAATTATCTTGTGAATTGAATTATTTAATTTGTTTTAACTTATTTAACCACATTGCAAGTGGTTTTTAATACTGTAGTTATTGTAATCATTGTATTACGTTACGTGTTTGTGTTAATATTTTTTTTTCTTTTGTTTTTATTATTTTGTTTTGTGTTATGATTATCATTGATGTTGATTATAATGTTTTCTCCAAAATCCCACTGTGGATCATATGAGAAAGTCAATAAAATTCATTCATTCATTCATTCATTCGCAATGAAATGAAATTACGCGCGCGCATACAGACAAAATGCGCACCGCGTCACACGCATGCAGTATACAGGTCACAAAGACGCCAAACATACCCACTAATCTATGTGTGGGACTAGGTAAATGAACCCCCTTAAATTCGGTCTAGGGACCAAACCCGACCACTGGTGTCCAGCTGACATATCTTTTTTCAATCACATAGATAGTCTGAGTACCTCTGAAGGATCAAATCTTTTGGGCTCGATGGGGTAAATTGAGAAGTAGCTAGCTCTCGCCCTATACGGAAAATACACTGCTTTTCATTTACAAACAGAGAAAATATATTGCTTCACATTTACAAAGTAGAGAAAATATCTTGATGATGATAGTGACAAATCACTCAAATTAGAGTTATTGACGTTTTTTAAATATCCTAGGCATGCTGTATCTTCAGGCAAAATTTGGCAAGAATAATTATTCTATTTGAAAGATATTTAAGTCAAAATGGCATGATATTGATTAGTTCCAATGTAAATGACAGATACGAATTTCTCAATTACAAGAACGACACTTTTGTCACTGTTTGGCAAAGTGTGGCAGATGTATTGACTGCTACAAAAGAGCAATGGTACAACATTTTTTTTTTGTGATATGGCAAAAAAGTAAACACGTGTCTACAGTGGATGTGCATCCAGACAATAGAAGAATATTTTCATCAATAAATTTTCTGTATGGAGTTGTTTAAGCCGCTTCCGAATATGTATGCACTCAACTTCCTATTAACTGAAGATATAAATTAGGGCGAAACAGAAACAGAAATGTTGAATGGTTTAGAAAAGATAGGATATTAAATAAACATGTGGTAATCTGAGCACCATGAGAATGGCCTACATTAAACTGTATGCATCAAGCTGTGAACTGCTATGTGTTACATTAACCCGTTGCCTCGAGATTCTAGAAATTCCATAGAGTTAACACAGGACACATCTGGTTCTTGTAGGTAGTGGTTTAATCAAAAAGCATTTGAAGCTACAGTAATAATCATCAAGGATAACTTGCAATAATTATGTTACAAAGAACAGGTACCTCCTTATCACTGTAAATAAAAACTCTTTGACTTGATTTTTCATACTCATGGACCTCTTTTGTTCAAGTACTGAGTTTTCTCAATGTTAATCCCATGAACAATGGGCTGGCATGTTGTGACTGACTTGTGCATGTTTGTGCAGATTTGGAAAGATAACCAGCCAGCAGATGTGCAGTCATGCAAAGAGAACCTAAGAAGAATTAAGTAAAAATGTAGTATCACCAAAATTTGAAAAGGCACTCATAACCCGTTGGCTACGGGAACCGGGTGTGCCCTGTGTTAACTCTATGTGATTTTCCAGAATCTCGGAGGTAACGGGTTAAGTATAGGTACATATGGCTGATCACATAGTTTTTATTCACTTTACACTCAGTCAAGCAGTTAACCCATTGCTTTCAAGATTCTAAAATTCCCATAGAATTAATACGTGATACATCTGGATCACGTAGCTAACAGGTAAAATGTAACCAGATTTCCCACCTGTAATGCGAATGTGCTGCTGTCATGTCCCTGCGACTTCAACATCTCATGTTTGCGTTTCTTGAAGCGACGGAAGTAGTCCTGAATAAGGAATGTTGCATAGAATTTGCCCACAGTCACATCATCATCAGCTATGGAAGAGAGCAAGGACATTAATTTTTCATAAAGTAGAAGAAAAAATTCAAAATTCATGCAATAATGTATGGATCAAAACATTAATCACCAGCAGTGTTGCTAGCCTGACGAAACCTTCATAATATAAGTTACCCAAAAGCATTCTAATACTTGCGAGATACTACAGCAGCATTATTTTGTTACTTGGTCAACACTTAGAAACACTACCATCGAACAACAGTATCCTTACCACCATCTTACGACCATCTCCTAACTCAAATCCAAACACTAATCATGTACCTAATCCAGGGAGCCCAGCATTTCAAGGAAACAAAATTGATTTTTCCCTGAATTGAGGGACTTTTATCAAATTCCCTGACTTTTCCAGGATTGGAAAAGGGGAAAGTCATTTTCCAGGTTATCCCTGATTTCCAGGTTGGTTGAAAACCCTTTTACAATCCTAATTCTATTTGCAGAGTTTGCTGCATATTGTGCATGACATCATATTTGTAACCATTTTACAAATTTATACAAATCATTTGCTTGATTTCAAACCAGAAGGAGACATGGCTCTCTGGAATTAACAATCTCACAGTCATTGAGGGTATTAGTCCAACATACCTCCTGCAGGGGGTACTACTTGGTCCAGGAGCTTTGCATTTGTCCGTTTCCAAATCTTCCTGATCACCTGCCGAAGCTCATCATTGGCCTTGTCTATATTTCCTGATGAGGGAAATAGTAAACATCACCAAAGAAGATAAAGGACAGAAAGAATACAAAGGATATCAATATAAATTAAAAACATTTCATGCCATAAGTACACAATCGTTTTTAAAATTTTAAGTTACATTTTCATGAAAGAAAAGAAAAGTTAAATTAAATTGAAAGGCTTTGTTACATCAAAAATGTTAAAAAGCTGAAATTTTCATGAAAGAGAAAGAAAAATAGTTTCTTATAGACAGGTTTTGTGACAAGAAAAATATTACATAGATCTTTACACTTTACATAATTTTAGGTTGTTCTTTTGTGAATCCTTATAACAGTATAGTTATCAATAATACTCTCAGGATATACAAAATCAATTATGTGTCACACAGAACCACTAAGCGCCACGTAAGTATGTCATTCATTACCCCGTTGACTACAAGATTCTGTCAATGTCCATAGACTTTGCACAAGGTCCACCCGATTCCCGTAAGCAACAGGTTGATAGAAACACAGAAACACAAGGAATAGTCTTATGTGCTGGCATTAAGAAATTTTGTTCATACTCTGATGCTGAAAATGAATCAATAACCCACTGCCCTAATCATTCATTATTACGGATGTATATATGATAGATCTTATGGTATTTTACCTTCTGTCTTTATCTTCAGTGACGTTCTGACGAGTGCAAAGAGAGTTGCATTGAACATCACCGTTCCATCACTATTCAGAGGCATATTCATGGATACTAATCTCTGAAATATCAGAATGATAGATAAAACCAGAATTAAGTGATAGATTATTGTTTACACTTTGTATGCTGATGGCGCACAGGGTCTCCCATGTATAACCTTAATGGAGTACTGACGGCCCACCAGTTTGCTGGCTGTAATTTTCATTATACCCCTTAACTGGAACTTTACATCAATGTATTGAAAACAAATAATAATAATAAAAAAACATTCAACCACTTTAATGTGAAAAATGAAAGATTTGTTTCGGTTGCATTTTAATTTTCTATTAAAAAAAAAATACACATTTTCTTGGAAAGATATGCACATAAGTGCAAAACATTCCAGTCTCTGGCTAACATGCCTGGATATAAGCCCAGCATCCAAAGTGTTAAACTCATGCAGGTTAATCCCCCTTTTTAATATATAAGAATATAAACTACATGTAGCTTGTGAATGTAGCATAATGTAGAACAAATATTAGCAGTTACCATGCACAATGTGATTCCTCGAGTATGCATATTAACCATAACAAGAAATTTGTGCAATATTGATATTCTGTTACTTGTAAATTGCTACAGTATTATTTTCCATTTCTATTGTAAATGAAACATTAATTTGATGATGCCTTCATGAATATTTTACTCCTTACCACAAAGATAATTGGTTCTTAAACTTTTTTTATACTTGGCTTGAAATGAAATAAGTTAATATTTTATTACTACAATGAAAGATATAAGTAAAGAACTCAAGTGAAACTAAGACTCACCTTGCATGCTACTCGATGAGGACAAAGTTTGCCAAAGCCTAGTGGGGGTGAAATGGATCGTAGTAATGTCACTACATCTAAATGCTTGATTCGTCCCCTGAAAAGAAGAAGAGCACAATAGTAGTGACAGATCCACATCAAATTTCAAATATACAGATATTTTGTACATTATATTGTGGAGTATTCTGAGTTCAGGGCTTTTGCCACCCAACATCATTATCACCATTACTATCGTCGTCCTTTTCATCCTCATCCTCATTGTTGTCATTGTCGTCGTCGTCGTCGTCGTCGTCGTCGTCGTCGTCGTCGTCGTCATCATCATCATCATCATCAACCCTTTTCCTTCCCAAGCTTCCAAATTTGTGGCTCCATTATATCTTGAGCAACATCTCCAACAGCAAAATTTAAATTTAATCCCTTCAAAGCTACAGTGTATGTCCTGGAAAAGGCATGGTCATTTTTATCTTTTATTATAACAATTGTTCATATTTGCTATAGTTTTAAAGAGGAGTATCAAATATCACTTGCTTCTTTAACTCTCTCTATCTTTCACACAATTGTTGTTGTTGTTGAAAAAAAATTAGTTAAAGTTGCTTACGTAGCATTGGGATCAAATTCTGACCACTGTCGCACAAACTCATCCAGGTGGTGAGGGCCCAGAATGGACCAATCTCTTGTCAGATAATCAAAGTTATCCATGATGACCGCCACAAATAAATTGATGATCTGGAAAACAAAAAGTGGGAACATGCATTTACATCTTGAGTAGAGGTATATCATTTTCTTCTAGATTGAACACAATTTGTAATGTAATACATGATTTGCTCAAATTACCGTTTAAAAGTTTTTCGAAACTTGACTGAAGTTTCTTTACATAATTAAGTTACTATTTAAAAATTCTGTTTATTTTATGTATTTTTTTGTTGTATGTATGTATACACTGTATATGTACATATTTATTTATTTTTTTATTCATTAATCTATTTATCTATTCATTTTTCTTTCTTTCTTTATCATTATTTACTTATTAATGACTCTCTATATTTTTCAAATTATTTTTTTTTAAATCAGAACACTTACTCAACATCACTAAACCAACCCTTCACAAAATGCTTTATTCCCTGAATTGATGTAGAAGTGAAAATTTTCTTCAGATAGTGAATGTGTGAAACAGTATGGGGGGGACCCTATAGACTGATGGTCCGATAGACCAATATTTCATTAGCAGTAAATATTCGATAGGTAGATTAACAAAAAGGGTTTGGTAGACCGATTTTCAAACAGAGTCCAAGAGAACAATTACTGGAAAGTGTCTGACAGACCGAGGATGGACCGATTTTCCATTAGCGGTAAGTATCAGATGGATGGATCGATTATCTAAAGGGATCTGGTAGACCAATTTTCAAAAAGGGTCCAATAGACTGATTACTGGAAAGGGTCTGATAAATGGAGGGTCTGATAGATTATCGAAAAAGATCCAATAGACCAATTGTCTAGGGTATCCTTTTTGTTAATT
>JZLH01S0531958.1:75489-87602 GCA_001188425.1 Eucidaris tribuloides
AATTGGATGCAAAACACACAGAGACCATGATTGTTTTATACTTTGGACAGCTTAATTTCTCTACAAACATCTTAAACTTTCAGCGTGTTTCTATTGAGCATACCGTATTTATCCGGTGAAAATTTAACCGGCTAATAGCAGTGAGCAGTGCGTTTCTATTGGATTGCATTTTCCGCAAAGTTTGATCGATCGTACCGGGATCATACGATTACCGGCTAAGAGTCCGTTGACCTGGGTTGCCGCAAGGTATTGTGGGAAGACCAAGGTCAAATTTATGCTCAATCAAACACACGCACGCAGCACCCAGGTGTCACTTATTCTGATCATGTGGTTTTGTTGATTTTCAGTTTCACAACGGGCTGTTTCTAGTGACGTCTTATGGTGTAGATCTCTGCTATTATCCTACAAAAAGAAGGATAATTAGCGGCTAAACTTTCTCCGCTAAAAAGACAGCTAATGGCGGAGAAGTTCTGTTTCTATTGGGCTTTTCTACTCCATTAGCCGGTTCATTCCGGAAAACAACCTTCAATAGAAACGTGCTGTATAAGTTAAGGTTAAAACTAACCAATATCAGTTGATTTAATCAAGGTAGTTTTTGTCTCAAAAACTAACTAAATCAATAATTATCAATGAAAATCTCAAAGTGTTGTATATGAAGAATTGCATCATTATATACAGTAATGCTTGAAATATCTTAATTTTGCACTTGTCAGAATGGCATGTATTGCTTTGATCTTACTTTCACTCCTGTTTCTTCCTTCATCCTTCTTCATTCACCTTTCTTTCATTTTATTCTTATGAATTCTTCCTCTCTCATTTCTGCTTTTTTCCCTTCTTTCTCCTTCCCCTCCATTTCTTCTTCCATTCCCAGTCTTTCTTTAACCTCAACCCTCTACTTTTCTCTCTTCATCCAATCCTCTTTTTCCTTGTCTTTCCTCCCTCCTCTCTTCCCTCCTCATTTAACTTTTCCTTCCTCTCAACCCCCTCTTCCCGTCCTCTTTTCATCTCATCCTTTTCTCACTTACGTCCACGTCCTCTCTCCATCTTTCTTTCTTTTACTTGTCTCTTCCCTTGATCCCTTCATCTTTCTTTTTAGTCCTTCCTCTTCCATTTGTCCCTTCATCCAATGTTCTTTTACAATTCGCCCTCCTCTTCCTTTCTTCCCTTCGTCCATTCCACTTCTCCATTCATCCTTACTGTTCCTATATTCCTGTCAACCCTTCACATCTTTATTTCCTCTTCCTTCCTCCCTTTCTGCCCAATATCCTTCATACCATTCTTCCCTCCCTTTCCTTAAGTCATCTCTTCCTTCACTCCATCATCCCTTCCTGTCTTCCCATCAATTTTTTAGCTCCTCCCTCTCTTCTTTTTCTTTCTGTATATCCTCCAATTGTCCTGTTATTTTTCCTATGTACTTCCTCTTTCTCCTTCTTCACTATTCACTTGCTGTAGATTCCTTGACTCCTGACATTGTATAAATGTCCAAGCATGAGTTTCGGTACCTGTCTCTGTAAGGAGTTCTTGACCAACTATTAACGCGCGCCGGAAATTATACTGAACTGCTGATTTCCAGGCCTAAAAACGTGAGGAGATGAGCTAGAATAATCTTGAATAAGCAAACATTAACTGATATCTTAATGGTTCCGGCTTTGCATAAGTCGAGATATCTGTTTGTTATATTGACTGATGTTACTGGTATGTCATTCTTGGTATGTAAGTTTGTATAGTTGGGCTGTATTGTGTGGGTGCGTAGCAGCCAGCGGCAGGTAATAGTGTATGTTCGTGTAGTGAGTAATGTAGAAGTTGTGTAGATAGCCAAGACCAGTAGCATAGCTAGGTGTAGTAGTAGTGTGCTGTAGTGAAGTATTGTAAGTTATGTGTTGCTAGTAGTGTAGTAGCAGAAGTTACAAGTTGTAAGTGTAGTGTAGTAGTATAGCAGTCTATAGTATTGTAGATGTAGAGTAGTGTTCGTGTAGTAGTAGTTAGGTAGTAGTGTATTAGTAGAAGTAGAGTAGAGGAGTACTTAAGTTGTAGAATTAGAAGTCTAGTGTTGTGTGAGTAGTCTAGTAGTAGTTAGAAGTATAAGCAGTTATTAAGTGTAGTATAGTAGTAGTCGTAGTAGTTGTATTAGTAGTAGTAGTGAGTAGTAGTAGTGGTTGTACTAAAAATGCCTATTCAGCATTATACCAAGAAAATATTATTGTCACTAATTGGTTCTCAATGATGTCTCTAAATGAAATAATTATACCAATAAACTGAAATACTTAAAACAAAAAGATAATTCAAATCTAGGTGATCTGCTATGACTAAATAAAAATGTATGTACCTGTCAATACAAAATATTGCATACTGCTATAGTAATACGGTAATACTAAAAACAATAACATTCAATCAACATTCCTTAAAATACATGGTGCAGTTTTAATGAAATCTAACTGAAATTAATTGCAAGTGTTGCCAGCATACATGTACTGTGTATATTCTACACAAAAACTATCTAACACTCTTCATCCATTTCAGTCAAGAATAGAAATATTACAACATATGTCACATGCCCAGCAAAAGGGCATAAATACTAGACACTATGCACAACATTCATGCCCTTCTCCGGGCATATGACATAAACTGCTAGTAATTGTCATTTCAAGCATATATATGAATGCATTATTAATAGCTTTTCAGTTATCATATTCACAGTATATATTATTGATAATACATGAGGTTCTCTAACAGTAATATGCCCCATATATACCTGTAGTTTCTTTTGTTACAATATGGAAGCACGTAATAAATCACAATTTGAAAAAAAAAACGGCATTAAAACGTGATAATAACAATTATCAAATACATCTTCATTCTTTGCTGAGAAAATCAATATCTTCATGACAGAAATACACATCGTCGTGCACGTGGCAGAATGTCAATAGCAAGTGTTCAAAACAGAATGTGCACGTGGCAGAATGTCGTTAGCAAGTGCTCTAAGCAAAATGTCGTTAACAGTAAATTGCTTGTAAAATGACAACCATTGCAATGGCTTATTTCACATGATATCAAAGTATTGTGATCTTTTAGGTCCTTCTATAAGTTTGTTAGGCAGAAATATTGAATAAGCTTTTTTTTTGTCAAGTTAGAGGCAAGTTATTTCTAATGACATTCTGCTTAGAGCACTTACTTGCTAATGACATTCTGCCACGTGCACGTTCTGCTTAGAGCACTTGTTAACAACATTCTGCCATGCGCATGACGATATTACAAGTATACAAAATTTATACTCCTGTACCATTCTAACCATTTTCTTTTCTTTTGAAATGTGCTCCACTTACAATTGGGACTTCTAAATCAATCACACATTGAAAACAGCTTGTCTACTTTGAGTCATGTAGGAGGGTCATAATTTAATCACTTAAAGTGTATAACAATACATTTGCCAGAATTTGGCAAGTGAATAGAGGAGAAATATTATAATCTCAGTATTACAACCATATCACACATATTATAAAAAAATTATGACTGAACTGTTATATGTAATATTCTGGTCTATATTTTAGGACACGTCTAGATGCTTTGTTCATGTACAGTAAAGACAATAGAGAGCTTTTCTAACAGGTTGTGTTATTTCATATGTGAAAGGTTGAAATGAAGACATGAAAGTGGAATGGATTTGTGATCATTAATAACATATATTCAGAAATTATTTCATCTGGTGTGTTTCACTTTTTATGCGCTTTATACCAAATCTCACTGTGCCCTGGTATTTCATAAATATTAAGTTCAAAACAACATTTTTGTTCTAACTACACATGACCTGGGCTTTGATGCATAATACAGCGTGTCCCAAGAAAAAAAAAGCCCCTCTCATAGACCACAGAATAATTACCAAAATTAAGTTTTGAATACACAAGCTCTTATGTAATAGTGGTGCTTTCTAGCCCATTCCAAGTTTGATAAAAAGTAATGCATACCATAGGCATACCATACCTAGTTCTTGTTGTTGTTATTAAGTAACAAAGTCAGAATGATGCACTTTTTTTTTAAAAATGGAATACAAAGTTTAGTTTCGACTGGGCGTGTTTGCTTTCACAGTGTGTGTTCCACTTATGGTTTGTCCTTCCATATCCAGCTTGCAAACTTTTAGTGTCCTCTTACACGTCCTTCCAACTGATTTCCATTCAGGTTGATGCATTGATGCACTGCAAACTTGAAATGGGCAGAAAAGCACTACTGTTACATAATAGACTGTGTATTCAAAACCACTGAAGCAAGACCAATGAAATTTTCACGGAAGTTAGAAAATAAAATGGGCTTTCTATATCTGAACACTAACTTCAGAATGACACTTGATTTTGCATTTACTTTAGCAGTTTATCAGAGGGACATTTTTATATGACATGCTGTATGTGTGATTGACTTGTTGCATGTCCATTGTGCTCAACTAGAATGGATTAAGCTGGATCATTGTGCTTGGGAGATTTGTGCCAATTGATGAACAAAGCACGCTGATGAATGAACCAGTTGGCTCACAGAGCACATAAAGAGGTAAACAACTAAACAAAAAAATGATTACGAAGCTAATCTCCTTTAAAAAGGCAATTTTTCTTTCAGATTTGATCAAGGTTTGGTAAATTTATCGAAATGATAAAAGTATTGATAGGCATGTTGTTGGGACATTGTAAAGCTTGATGAACCTGTATACATCTTCTGAAATTAAAACATATTATGCTGGGGTAACCTTGAGCCCGATCGAATAAAATTCAGACCTAAATCCGCAATTAGTGAAAGAAACACAAATAAATGTAAAATAGGAGAAAGAAAATAGGGAAAGTTTTAGCAAATATGGCTTGACCACTTCATCATAAATACAATTCTCTCTTGCTTGTTGTTCAAGTACATGAAAATGTATGCCAGGGATGAATGATTCTGTATTTGTTCTGCCAAAAATACGTCAATAGCTAAACTGACTTGTCTGAAAAAAAATATGAAAATTTGTGAACAAAAACACAGACTGGTAGGGTTAAAAAAAGTCCCAAAGACAGATTCAAACTTTGAAAATTCATATTCATAATTTCTAACTTTCATTATTTTCTTTCTCTCATTTGGAGGTATTCTTTGAATTCAGATATTTGAATTTCATTCATCTTTCTTGTGACCTGAACAGTATTAATTCTTCAAAATGAAACACCTCTGTACCTAGTTAACTATCTAACGTCTTAATAGTTGAAGAAAATGATTATTTTCTACTTTGAAAATATTCTTGATCTATAGTTATAAACAGTGATTAGTTGGAGAATTGCTATTACAAACAACTAAATACCAAATAAGACTGAAATACTCCAGAAATATTCCTTTAAAGCATTACAATAAATACATGAAATTTACTGTGTGAGACTACACATTGGACGAGATCACTTCACACCAAAGTGCTGTACAGACAAACAGACAGACAGACTACTGTATGTCTCTATACTTGCTGAACGAGATGTGAGAACTATCAGTTGAATGTCAAAATGTATTAGTGAGGGGCAGGTATCATTAGCAGGGAGGGGGGTGTAGACAGGAAGTGGATGGGGTGGGGACAGAGGGGCAATTTTTAGCTGAATTACTATCACTCCACGATATAATCTAAAGTGCGTTAGTGAAGCTACGTACAAAAGTACTAGTTAAACAGGACTACGTGTGTGCTAGTGATTCTGTGTTTCTTTGCAGCACTGGAACAAAAAATATTCTAATGTGCATGTTTGACTAGAATAAGTGTGAGTGACTAGATTATTAATAATTGGTGCAGATATATATCAATAGATGAAATAATTATTAGAAATATTGTGAAGAATTTATGCGTAAAGTGTTCTGATTTACCAATTGAACAACCTGCATATGAGGATATCATCCGAACAATGAGCCAAGGGGTGTGGAAAAACAAAGAGAAAGACAGAAAATTCAGCTGGTATTTAGGGAATTATAAAAGAGTAAAAAAACTTCTTTCAAAAAGTTTATATGATCTGAAATAATTAATACAAAATATTGACACTGAACACCTGACAAAACATAACAGTGAACGAGTCGGGACTGTACTATACACCACTGACAATTTATACCACATACACAACATGCATGTAGTCAGAACGTGGTTTAAGATGTGTGTCGTTGAAATATAAACAAAACTGTGTATATCTACGGAATATGTTAGTCTCAAAAAACAAATTATATTATGTACCATGAGATTCTGTTAAATACCTACATGCTTTCTTTGAAAATATGAATAATTTTGTCACAACATAAATCATGTTACAATTATCATGCAATATGCTTTAATTTATTAATTATATTCAAGAGCTATATAAATTAGGAATACAGTTATTCTTATATAAAATTTCGATAAGCGCAAGTCAATTTTGCTTTGGTAAGTCTCAGCCTCTGAAAATTAAAGGTGTGAATTTAGTATTATAACGAGGTGTGTGAAGACTTGCATTAATCTTACACCAATGTAACAGCTGCAGCAGAATATACAACTTTTTCCGCGATAGTAGATAAATATGATTTCATGCCATTATTATTTTTGTAAGAGGAGCAAAATGCCATGAAGAGAGAACAGCAGGTCTCTAGAAATGGCAGTCTTGTGGGTTTTTTTTACAAGAGTGGTTATAATCCCTATTTTTTTATGAGCAAGTGAAAATAAATCCTTTTTTTCATAGTAAAAAAGGGTTTCACAGTCCCAACAAAACATCTGAATATAAGTATTAAAATGAAATACAATAAATGTAAATGCTAAAAACTGTTGTTGTTGTTGTCAAGTTTGTTGTTTGTTTGTTTGTTTGTTTGTTTGTTTTTTTGGGGGGGATCCCAGCATCACTGCTCTCAATGCCTGAGAGTTAGTGATCTTTAATGTTGTTTGCTTAGAACTATAAGGGCATTAATGTAGAGCTTATGTAAAGTATTATGGAGACCACAATTGATGTCAGGCAAAACATCACAAAAGTGGTTCCACAACTATTGTTTGTGAGACAATTCCTCTTCAGATTTATGCATGTAGATAAGTACAATTGATAAAACATAGACAGATAACATTTTACATGTTACTCTGACAGTACTTTTAAATAAGCTCTACAAGGGTAAATCTGAACCCAGATGAAATTTGGAAGGGGTGGGGGATGGGGGTAATGAGGAGCAGGTATGGCTAAATGTCCATAAGAATACAGTATCTAGAGTGAGTTTCTCACTGTAAATGTAAGTTTGAAAGTTGTAAAGCCTATAAATTGATTGGATTATTTGTAGTCAAATGTGCGATGTATGTAAAAAAAGAAATAAAATGGCTTATGGAATGTTGATGATAGACATGTTTACACATAAACATAACACATTTTACAACAGGCACACAGACATACAGCACAATAGCTGGCAGAAATTACAACTAGGTATTTATTGTAGATGATACACAAGAGATCAGCTTTAAAAAAAATGTATCATCCATATTTGACACAATATAGCAGTGACACACCCAACTGGACAATAAGAAAGGGGGCGTGTCCATATGTAGGTTATCACATGATGGTGTCACATGACTGGAATCCATAAGATTGGAGTCGGGTGACTAGAGAAAAGATGGCAAATATCGCAGGAAAAGTAGTCTCCTACTTTTCACCATTTCATATTTTGACAGGATATAATAACCTAAATGTACCCCCTTTTCACCCCTAAACCAGCAACCTTCAGTTTCAATGTAATGACTGTGGTATCACTGAGCAGAGAATCACAATTATCATTTAGTATTTTAAAACACCAAATATTGGTATATGTCTGCAGAAATATCTGAAAATATCTGAACTTTCTGCCAACTATCAATCTCATGGACATATTCATCTGTATCACTTTTACAGGACTGAAACAATAGCTACCATCTGTGCTGTTACAACAAGATCACGTTCAGATTAGTAAAGTTGCAGATAAATGTGTGATTAAAGAAAAAGCATAATTGTTTACAACTACTCTACAGATGTGTGCTGATGGTGTATTACATAAGTTGAAAGTGCAAAAACTATATCACAGTTCATCACATTTAAACTTAAGACAAAAAAAATAAAAGTATACTAGTGATGTGGTTTATAATTGCATTACAATGATGTGAGTTTGCTAAACAGAGGATACGGTGAAAAAAACGTAAAATGATAGACCTTAAATTCACAAAAACAACTATTGATGATTGTGATTATAATCATATGCAGATTTCCTACCTGCCTACATGGTAAAAGGGCAAATCAAAACTGTTTGCCAAAAGATAAATTACTCTGTTGTAGAACTGTTAATTCACTTGAATCAGAAATCCTATAAATAAGTCTTATATTGCAAAAACAATGTCTTTAGAGTGTCCATCCACTTTGTCTTCATTCTTAAAAACTCTGATGATAATATAAATTGTGCTAAAACTTCTCTTTGGTTTTGAGAGGGACATTTCAAGAAATTGTCAATCTGTACCATTTGATGTTCAAATGTGTTCATATAAATTAACGCTTTGATAGAAGGAAATCGTAACACGATACTGGCAATTCACTTGCAGAGTAATTTTCATCACAAGTCAATTTCAAAAAGGACTTAGAACTTCTGGCAAAGGCTAGATACATGTACACCTTTTTGCAAATAACAGATAAAAAGACAAATAGGCAAAATCACTTTCATGGTATATCTAACCAAGATTTGATGTAAAAACAAAGTCCGACAACTGAATTGCCAACAAGTCAGCATCTACCTAAGATAAGCTGTCAATCATTACATATATCTAATGTCAGCATATGTCCCAATGCAAACATAGAGATACAACAGGGGTGGTGGGGGGCAGAGGGGGTGACTACACCCCCCCCCCCCCGGAATTTTCAAAACATAGAAAAATAGGGTTTTTGCTGTGTAATTCACACGTGAAGGTTTTTTGACAGGTTTGCCCATCCACGAGAGTTTTCGCCCTTGCTAAGACTTTACGCTAGGTGCTGACCTAGTTCCATTACTGGTACACTTGGAGACATTCTATGAGTTTGACAATAAGCAGAAAAGTCTTTTGTAGTATATTGGTCCTACACTGAACCCATTGGCTATGGAAATGGGATGTATCATGAATTACTCTATTTGAATGTTAGAATCTTGGAGGGACCAGGTTAAATGGTCCCAATCAATGTAAGAACTTTCCAGTATACAAAGAAAAAGGCACAAAATGGAAATTTCTTGTTCACATGTCCATAAGGGGAGGGGGGGGGGAGATTTTAAATGTTGATTTAAATGCTGATGAAAGTCACCTTCAAAATGGATTGTCAACTTAAAATATAATCCACATATAGCAGGGCACTTAAAAAAGTGTGTATCACTACAAAGTAAGATCCTTTACTAGTTTTACTTGTTTGGAAACTTCTTATGTCACAAAACTTCTCCTTGATTACTGTACATTAAACAATTTACAAGTAATATGCACCATCTGTTAGTACAGGGAAGGGACCAAAGGTATTTTTGGTAGGAAGGGTGGAGGCCTGTCGAATTAACCATACAGTGGGATGCTAATTTTTGATTGGGGAGGGGTGAGGTATAAGCACAAAAATCTATGTCAGGTCAGCACATATTTTGTTTCATTTTCCAATAAATGTCACAAGTGTTGGGAAACAAATCAGACAAGTAAGTACCTTCCCAAATAATGGAAGTTCAAATGAACTATGACATTGAAGTATAGCTTAGGAAGCCTGTAACTTTTGAAGCTCTCAGATTTATGCAAAATTAATGATCTATGACACTAATTTGAAGAGAAAAAAATAATTTGACAGATTGTTATTTGTTAATATCAATGAAAACAAACAGCTGTAATTCACTGAAATAGGAACAAAATGCAAATCATTAATAAAATGGCTTTTTTGCCAGTTTTCATTCACTTTGTGTTATCAATAGAATTTTCTGCATTTTTTTTTTCTTCATGCATGAAGTTATTCTATACCTAATGGGGTCAAATTCGGTCAACTCTACATGCATGTTTATATAATTAATGGTCCCCTATTCACTATATGGTTTACATTTCTTAACCCGTTGGAGACTAAGTACGAGTTAACTCGTGTTGGGTTCTATGGAAAATGTGTGTTATAGCGAAATCAAATCGTCTCCGACGGGTTAATAGTAATTGAGGGACATTTTTCTATTGATGAAATGCTGTTGTACATGCATGGTAATAATGGAACAGAAACAAACGGGGAATTGTGCTTGCTGGGCTGCATTCCACAAATACCAATGTCATTAGTAGTTACAACATATTGCACTTTAGGACAACTCCACTTCACAAATACATGACATCATATTATCAACCAACCCCAGAACAAGTATACACATAAATCGGGATATATCTAGCATGCAGGGACAACAATTTTGCCAGCGTGAGCAACAACATTCTGTTTCAGTCATTTAGGTTCAAGGATAATCTATTTCTTCTACAGCGTTATTAACATATTAAACATATATTAGCAAAGGAATCATGGGGCAGCCTACATCAACATGGGGTCATACACATCTACAAAGTGCCATTCTGGTCGATTGTTCAGCCAATCTAACCTACAGTGAAGCAAATGCAAGGTTTGAATTTGTGGGCTAGAGTAGCAGCATCATACAAGATATATGTTAAGATCATGCATGCTTGGGTAACATGCAGCTTTCCAAAAAAAATGGGTGTCCTAGAATGTTGGCCAATTCTGCTTGCTCATTGGTGCATGTAACATAAACTCATTAATTTGCAGCAGATAGGTTGGTTGTATCTTACTGAGGTCACATTCATGGGACCAACCATATGAAAATGTTAGACCTATCTAAGCTCTCTAAATTTGTAGTTAACACTTTGTTTGTTGCGCTAAAATTCAGGCCAGTCAGCCAGAAACAGGATTTTTTTATAGAACTACATGAGCATAACTTTCTAAACCACGATGATTTTCTCACAAAAAATTAAATGTAAGCAGACAAGTCTGTCATACACATTACACTGGTTATATGTTACTGCATTTCAAGAAAAAAATGTAATTTGTAGCAAATTCAGTAAATAATGTTTACAGTTGGAATTAAAGGTATATGTCCTCTAGATTAACAAGTGCACTGTCAGTAGCCCATTCAGGTTATACGTGGGCGAACTGGTGTGCCGTCTGCACACAAAGTGTTAAGAATGTCATGTATGGGATGTTAGTGTTAGTGACTGTATGGGTTGTACATACATCAGGGTTAGATGAGAAGTTAGATGACTATGAATAAATATAGTAATAGTATATGTATGGATTATAAAACTAGCTAGGTGATCATGATGCATTTAGTTTTTACTGCCAGTGAAATATATCTTCAAAGCTGCTGGTGTAAAAATAATGTATCCAAGTTTAAGAATCAATACCCCTTCCTCAAAACAAGAGAGCAGAATCACATCATACCCCCATTTCAATTGTCTTATCCTTCTCTTGGCATGCTTTGGTAGGGATAATTGCTACTAATAATTGCTGTGAGAGAGAGGTAATCCGGCCACCTCGTAATCAAGGACAAAACCGGATTTACAAAGCTGGATTACTACTATTTCATGCTACTAACACTTCACTAGATGAGCAATTATTAGTTGTTATTCTTTATATTTTGATTTATTGTTGTTGTTTTATTTTGTTAAGACCTTTCCACCTGTGTTTTATTTTGCAAATATAAGACTACAAACAAACCTCACTTGCAATGTCATCTAAATAATTGACTTGAGCAAAAAAAAATGATATTTATAGTAGTCCTTTGCGTATATATGACAATGGCATTAAGTATGTTAGTTTGCACTCTTGTCCTTGTTTTTTACCACATGATGCTTTCTTTAAGAGAACCTTCTGGAAATATTAATAAGCCATGACATATCCAGTACTAAATCACTCAAAAATCTTTTTTTTTTTAGGGGGGGGAGGGGTAAATCGAACTTTCATTTAATACTTACAAAAATTGTTGACAAGTCGGCATCTACCTTAGACAACTGTCATATATCTCTACTCTCAGCATAGCCAAACTGGGTTCTCATAGATATTCTCTTTTTTAAAGCACTAAATAACCATTCAGAAGTACAATTTTTCTGGGTTCCTATCTTAAGACCTTTTTAAAGT
>JZLH01S0531970.1:5806-25625 GCA_001188425.1 Eucidaris tribuloides
TGATTCATATAGATTTTTTTGACGTGCAAATCAATGACACAATCTTTAAATCTAGGATGTTTATTTGTCCATTTACGCACAACTATAATGTAGCTCAGATAGCACAGTTTGACATCTCTTTTTTCAAAATGGAGTTCCACAATGTTAGCCTGTGCTTTTAATAACAAATAGCTATTTTCCATACTCCAGGGTCTCTTCTTTTTATTTTTTTCTCAAAATAATGAAATGAATGTGACCAAAAAAAGGATTACTTTTGGCTGTCCAGATCATTTAGTACTTATATTGGATTATTAATGCAGAAACCCATGGAAATGAGTACACGTATTGCTCAAGTCATTATAACAATGCAAATTCTTACTAACCGACATCAACAAGTGGTGTGCAGGATGGAACTGAATCGTTCCATATCGGATAAAAAGTAGACGTTACCACCCCCGTTCCACACTGAAGTGTGTGACTTCCATTTATAACGTACCCCGGTGAACAGCTTGCATAGAGAATCGTACCGAAGTAGGTTTCCTCAGCGTGCCAGTTGCCACTGTGAATTGCCTCGGGCGAGTCGCAGAATCCTATAGAAGCTACAGTAATTTGAAAATGGATTATGATGACTCTTGGGTGAGGAAATTGATGTTCTATATTTCAAGAAAATAATACATCAGCTTAATTTTACATTCTCCCCTCCCCCTGTCTCTCTCTGCCATTACAATGTCTGTATAATGCATCAAAATCATTTGACAAGAATGTTACACATCAGTTAATGTAAATATTGATAATATTTATGCACATGGAACATGCATGTTGCACATGACATATACCTCCAAAGGACATCTTACTTAGTGAACTACAATAATTGAAATCCATTCTGCTTGCATGCCTTATTGCTATGTCTGGAAGCTTTCAGGCTGTCAACAACTACAGAACAGCCTTTGTCTAAAAAGTATGCATACAATTCCAGGCAAAATAGGACATGAACCCTTAATTTTCAAATTAGTTAAATCATGTCTAATTTGGTGTCAAATTAAACTACAAAGTCTAAATTTTCATAATCTGAATATTTTTCATGCAATTCAAAAATGATAAATATTAGAATATACATAATTAGTTAACATGTTATTAAAAATTACAGTTAGTATTGAAAAAGATAACATTTCAAGTAAGAAACACGAGTGTGTCTATATGTAACAAACATTGTAAACTTTATTTGTCACAGAAAGATTTTACATTGTTGAAATAAGAAAAAAAGATTATTTAACATTTTCATAGTTTAATGCTTCAGAGACCTTGCAACAATTTGACCTAAAAATATCATTCCGTAACACAAAATATGCATATTTTAAACCGAATTCTTAAAAAAAAAAGTCTCATGAAAGTTTATTTGTAAATCAAATCATCCATAGTTACAAAATACGTGTATTTAGAGTCAAACGATATTGTTGTTATAAATAATCAAGCACGTAACAGCTGCTAAGCTTAAATTTCAATTTCAATTTAAATTTATTTCCACTTTTCACATAAAATAATATTCAATTAAATCGTGGAGAAATAACAATTACATACAAACATGCAAATTACGAATTACAATGAAATATGAATTAGGTGGTGGGACCAACAAAAGCATTCTTAAACACTTGGCGAGATTGGCCCCTGAAAGTAAGGTACACATAAATTGGTATGTTGTACACATTAAATACACATAATAGAAGAAAAAAAAAAGATAAAGAAAATGCATCGTATAAATAACAACTAATCATAGAGAAAAGTACAAAAGTAGTAAATGCCTATAGTGCGGGATTATAGTTTTCAATGAGTATACGTCTGTAGTTTCTTTCAAAGATTGCGAGTGATTTGCTACTTCGCAGTTAATTGGGTATATAGATTATTCCAGAGTACTGGACCAGTGTAAAAGATTGTCGACTGAGTTAAAGCGGTGCGTGGGAGAACAGTGTGAGAGTAGTGGATATTTTCATTTACTGTAAAATGCTTCGTGATGGTAGCAGGTAAACGGTTGTCGGTTATTATAACAAGAAAACACGAAAGACCCAATTTGTAATTTTATCATATCGTCAATAGTTAAAATGTTTAATTTGTAAAATAAGGGTTGCGATGGAGCTAAATAATGAGAATTTGTAAGTATTCTGACAACACGCTTTTGTAACTTATAGATACGGGAAAGACTATTCTTGGATGTTGATGCCCACGCTAAGATGCAGTAAGATAAATGTGGTAGTATCAGTGAATTATATAATGATTTCAGAATGTCATAGGGTAAAAACTTTAAGCTATATATAACACCAATATTTTTAGAAATTTTATTGCAGATGGCACCAGTATGATTATGCCATTCTAATTTTTTCATCAATTGTCAAACCAAGAAAAGTAGTCGACTGCACTCTAGTAATTTTAACATTATCAAAATATACGTTAATTTCATTGAAATCATTTTGAGGTTTATTTCCATTAAAAGTCATAAAGTGAGTTTTATCTTTTTTGAAAACCTATTTATTGGCATTAAGCCATGTATTAACATGCTTTAATTCAGAGTTCATAATTTGTATTAGGGAGTGAATGTTTGAGTGCGACATAAGTATACTGGTGTCATCTGCGAACAATATATAACGTAGAAACTGTGAACAATGTTGAATATCATTAGTCAAGTAAAAAGAGTAGTGGACCAAGTATTGAGCCTTGGGGTACTCCACATCTAAGCGTTTCAAAAGAAGAATGTTCATTATCAACAACTGTAAATTGTTGCATTCGGTCAGGTAACTTTCAAATAGTTTTAAGGAAAGCCCCCTAATCCCGTACTGATGTAATTTGGTTAACAATATAGAGAGGTTGATGTTGTCGAACGCTTTCGACAGGTCTAAGGAAATCCCGATTGTGTATTCCTTGTTGTCGATTGCTTGAATAATTTTATGAAGGAATTCTAATACGGCTATAGATGTGGAGTGCCCCTCCCTGAACCCATACTGGTTTTGAAAAAAGAATACCATGCTTGTCTATGAAATTAATGAGACGATTGTATAAACACCTCTCAAGAATTGTGGAAAATATTGTAAGTACAGATATAGGTCGGTAATTATTTATGTTTACAACTTTTTTTTTGTAGACAGGGGTAACTTTGACGATTTTAAGTTTGTCAGGGAAAGCTCCAGATACTATCCATGAGTTAAAAATTTCACGAAGAGGATCACAAATAACATTGATATTTTTTTTAATAACACGTACGTCTATTGAATCAAAACCGGGGCTCGTACCATTTTTAAACTTAAAAACTATATCGATTATTTCAAAATGTATAACTGGTGTAAAACATGCAGACGAGGTATTTGGGTTTTTCAAATAAAAAGTAAAATCAATAGGGTTATTCAATCTTTGATTAGAAATCAAATTTTGACCAATAGTTGTAAAATATTTGTTAAATTCCTTAGCAATTTCGTTGGCATTTGTGATTTCTTTGTTATCAATTACAATACTTTGAAGTTTAGATGATTTGCCGTTATTTTTTTTTTTTAGTAGCGTATTGATTATCTTCCATGTAGCTTTTATATTACCTTTAACATTGTAAAATTTACTTCGAAAATATTTATTTTTTGCCTGTTTTATAATAGAAGTTACATGATTACGGAAATGTTTGTGAGTAAGTTCATGATATTTAGTAAGATTTTAAAGAATTTTTTTCTATAAGATGGATCTTTTTTGCACATTTTTATAATATCACACGTAATCCATGGTTTATTTCTTTACAGTTTTTATTCATATTTTTTTCGGGAAACACTGGTTATATAAACCTGTAAATGTTGTCAAGAAATTGCTATAACTATTATTGGGATCATCTACATTAATTTCCCAAGAGATTCGCGATAATTTGAGCAGAAATAAATTTAGATTTTCTTCATTTATATCACGACAGTAAAATGTGTTATTTTCATTTGAGACTTGTTGAGTAGGATTAAAAATTGAAAAAAAAAATGGAAGGTGGTCACTGATATCAGAAATAAGAATCCTAGTGTGAATATGATTATCAATATCATTACTAGATATGTTATCAATAAGGGTTGCCGATGTTTTGGTTATTGTAGTTGGTTTACTTAAGATTGAATAAAAATAAAAACAACATAACAAATTTATAAAGGCATTAACTGATCTATTTTGATCTACAGTAAGCAAATCTAAATTAAAATCCCCCATTATATAACAGTCGTATTGATTTGTATTAACAGAACTTAGAATACGGGATAAAGAGTTGAGGAAACTTACTACAGATTGACTGGGGGTTTATATACTACTCCAATAAGTTTGGTTTTGTGAAAATTCGGAATTTCAATAAATTCACAGCTTTCAGAAAATATGTTTAAATCAGGCCTTTCTTTGAATGGTAAACTAGCTTGTACATTTTAACCCACACCCCCTCCTCGTTTAGTACCCCTCGCTTTATCTATAAAACAATAATTATCGAGATTATACATAGACAGTATTGAATCATCTTTCAGCCAAGTTTCGGTCACCCCAATCACGTGAAACTCAATACTGAGAAAATCAAGAAGGAACTGATAGTTTCAAAATTTTTTACTAAGACTCCTACAATTAATACGGATAAGTTAAAAAAGATTTTTCCAATGCTTTATCATCAACACTAAATTTCTGTTTTAATTCTTGTGGCAAAATATAATTACTAATATCAGTTTGTTTACTTAAATTTTGAATAACACGGGAGAACATATCGTGACTGAAATGATGATTAAACTCGTTATTTACGTTGAGGGCATCATGAAAAAATCGTTCATTGCTTCGAAAAAGTCATTATTTTCTACATAGTGGTTGAATGGGAAAATATCACTCAGACATTTATAACAATACCAGTCAGAAGAGGGCGATAAAACACGGAAATGATCAAATGGTAATACATTGGCGACACAATCAACATGATACAGACTCTGACATACTTGACACATGACAGCTTCCTTGATCGTATTGAAAAGTTTCAAGCATTTTGCACATGGAGAACACAAAGGCATTAGAAAAAGATAAAAACGACAGAACAACAATTAAGTAATAGAAATGGTATATACACAAAAACAATAAAATATAAATAAAGAAACAGTTAGATGATTAATTATCCAATAGAAGAATTCGCGTACATTATCGTCCAAAATGTTCACGGAGTTCACAAAACGAAAGCAGCATGAACCGACTCCGAAGAATCACAACAAATTAATCTTATTTAAGTTTCGATCGACAAATAAAAGTTGCAGAAGCCAAACGCGACGTGTGCAGTTTTGTTCGAAGATAACAATTCAGCTTGTTAGCCACGTTTGGCACGCTATTTGAAGTTCAATAAATGTACCTGTTATGACCATGGGGGGAATAATACACAGCGCATATAGGGGTGTGCGAATAGGTACGTGTTATGCGCTATACCAAAAAACGTGATGTTATTCTTATTCTTCTTGTTATTATTATTATTATTATTATTATTATTATTATTATTATTATTATTATTATTATTATTATTATTATTATTATTATTATTACTATTATTATTATTATTATTATTATTATTATTATTATTATTATTATTATTATTATTATTACTATTATTATTATTATTATTATTATTATTATTTTGAAAAATAACATTAATTCTGTCATTCCGTAACAAAATGGACTTTACGGAATGACATCAATTGACTTACACACAGATTTCGTTCTGTGTAAATGCTCATTAAATAGAATACACTTCATGATAGGCTAGCAGACAGCTAGCAGTCTTAAAATGATTGTTCAAATCAAATATGGTACATTTTAGCTACAATTTCGACCAAAATTCATATTTTTATTTTTATGTCATTCTGTAACACAAATAATGAAAAAATAATAATAATCCACATGTTTGGTGGCTGGTAATGCGAAACTACAAATGACAGCAGAAAATGAAATTATGTACTATTGTCCAATTGTTTATTATAAGTTTTCTGATAATCATGCATATTCCATGTTCAAAATGCTCTTTCATGAGAATTCCATGCTCAAAGTCCATATTTTGTTGTTCCTTAACAGGTATTTCAAAACACTTAATATGTCTAAAGTTTATATCATTTTCCTAACTTATTCCTAACTATTAATGAATTTGTATGAGGAAAACTGCCATAAATGAAATAAAGATAATATAGACTACACAAGTAAACTTGAAAATATGATACATGGATCAATTTTAAATGACTACTTTGGAACCAAAATGTATGTTTTTAGTTTCCGTCATTCCGTAACAAAAGCTATGAAAACAAAACTGCAGATATTCAATAGTTGGAAGGTTGAAAAATCACCAAATGCAAAAGTGATTAATGGTAGATGACATAATGTATCATAATCCATCAGTTCATTAAAATTAATTTAGCAGTTTATAATGTTCTAGTAATTTTAAAGTTGAACATTATCTTCTATGCGCATTTTAATACTAAATTTCGGACGTCATTCCGTAACGAACACTCAGTTTACATTTCATAAAATCTTTTATTCAAACGTAGCATATGAAAGCTAAGGTAGTATTGAATGCGCATGTAGTCTCAAAGATATGATGACTCTGTTCAATTACAGATTTAGCTACGTTTCATTTGGCTCAAATATCATGTCCTTTTTGCGTCATTCCGTAATAGGATGACAAAATAATTAATATATCTTTAATTTGATGAATAAATTTTTTACTAAATTCCTTATTTTGATGTATCATTAGATGAATGACAGTTACTTTAGTATTTATGATATTCCTATTTAAAATTTAAAAGTGCTCTGCAAATGCCATTTCGTAACGCTTGGAATTGCCCATATGTTAGTGAACAGGTTTATTTACTGGCTTTAACCTACCATTATAAACCAGGGTCCACTGTTCAGCCATTTCATCACAATTCCACACATATTCCCCAACGCACGAATCGTCACACCTTGTGTCATCATTTTGCATGGTTCTCAAACTGAGGTTTGATTCTTGAACACAGTGACAGGTGTTACCCTGGATAACTGCCAGGTAACTCTCACTCTCAATTCCACGACACTTGGAGATACAATCAGAAGTACCGTTTACATTCATACTTCCTTCAAGTGTCTGAGTGATATCAAAGCAGCCGAGGTATCCTGGCTCTGCAATGAACAGAATAAAAACGCTACATATAATATCACGAACTTGTTTCCTAAAACTTGGCCTTGATCTATATAATCTTACAAAATATGATGATTAGAGAATATACGACTGGATGACTAAATGTACGACAAAAGGTCGCCTGTCTGATTTGGGTACGTGTGCAAAATGTGAAAATAATCATTACATCATTATCGCCTTTATAAAAGAAATGTAAGAAATGGTAATGATACGTTACCTCGTAAATACGTCCATTTATCTGTCTTCCATCCATGTATATATCTTTGTATCTATCTAGTTATCTGTCTTTATATATCTAATTAAACCTTTCAATATTGGACTAATTTTAAATTGTTTATTACATTAAAATCTTATCTGATTATTTTTTTTGTTAAGTAATCTTTCTTCTTATGCATGTCTTTGTGTGCGGCATAAACTGACATAAAACACAGACTTGAATACATAATCGTTTGTGTGGAACACTTACTATTGCATTTGACCACAACATCCGTGCTACTGTTCGTATTGGCTTTGGATATTGTGCAGTCTTCTAACCGATAGTTTTCTGAAGAATGACATAAATGTAGAATCAACAACAAATAATACAATGATGATAACATTTGCCAGTGATGGTGATGACGACAATGATGATGATGATGGAGGTGATGATGATAATGGTGATGATAAAAAAGAAGAAGAATTAGAAGAACTTGAAAATGAAGAAGAAGAAGAAAAGAAATAGATAGGTGACCAATCAATGTCATGCATTCCCGCACAATGAAATCTCATTCTATACGTATTTTAGGCATTAATGCAGATATCATTCATGACCGATGGATGCTGGTTCGAATAAATTTCGACCCAGTGTCAAACGATACGATAAGATATCAAAAACATGGAAAAAAAATCAGCAAGTCTGTGCAGAGGTACCCATAACGACACATTTGACCCCATTCGTATAATACGTCTGACCACACACCGTAACTCGTAAAAGGTCTTCCAAAAGAGATATTGTAATATTGCATAATAAATTCCAAATATCATGTCACACATATTTTTGGCCCAACTCCGATATGAATAATACATACATTCTGTGTTATTAAAGCCATCGTATTACAATGTTTGCAATAAAAAACATAATATGAGCTGCAAGATTTCCCATGCTACCAGTGTCTCTTTTTAGGTCTACAAATGCAGGCCTGCATAAAATGCAGTTCAAAACAATACTAAAGTGCTTTCAAAAAGCGAAAAAGGTGGAAATCATCATTTGAGCGCCCATTCACTTTTATCCCACAGGCTTGTGTATTACAGAATTTTCATCAGCTGAAAATAATCCATGTGTCGATTTTTATCCGTACATAGTTTTCTAATGACTGCATAAACGTCAATAGTTTTATGATGTAGGGTGTTGTATTTGTCCATTCAAACACTGTCAGATATGTCAGACAGCAAATTTTGACAGTTGTAAGATTGGGCTTCCATAGTGTCATTTAATTGTCTTTCAGATCATAAAGACATTTTTAAATTTGTATTGGGTAGTAATCCCGTTTTAGTTCAGTATACACATTTATATTACAGAATATTCAAAATCATTATGTGCTTTATTTAGCCCATGTGTTCATGAAATAAATACCAAACTATAAAGCTTTCAGCATTCATGCGTCATCATGAGCTTGCCATGACAAAAAGATCAATGCATAAATCAATAAATGTAATCAAAGTTAAAGATTTAAAAATAAATAGATGAAGAAAGACGAAGTTAAATGCATATAAATACATTGAGAAAGAAAGAAAGAAAGAAAGAAAGAAAGAAAGAAAGAAAGGAAGAAAGAAAAAAAGAGAGAAAGAAAGAAAAAAATGAATTTGTCACGTCACCACGATACCCTGATAAAGTCGCACAACCCAAAGGTAAGGAAACTACCACATCGCAATTATGGTATAAAGTATGATAGTGAAATGTCCTAAAATAATCGAGAATTATGACATTCACATGTTGCAAAAATTTGAATATTATATTTTCTTCCCAAAGAATTTTGTCTTTCTATGTTTATGCTTCATAAGATGTGCGACTTTATCAGGGTATCGTGGTGACAGATCACAAATGAATGAATACATCTATTAATAAATAAACCCAACACAAAAAGTAAGTTCCCGTTAGACGAATCCTTAACATCTCTCAGCCACAATTGTTTTGTTCAATTCAACTAGCCAGGATTGTTTAGGAACGTCTTAGGTATATTCTGTGTAAAAATCAGAGATATCTTTAAGTTGTACTAGACTGACCACACATTAAAGACATAATGATCACATTTCAAAAGGCACAAGATAACAATATTTGTTATTGTGTACTAAGAGTTTGTCAAATTGCTGATTGTTAGCATTAAATGAATGTTCCAGGCTCGTTGATGATCCCTGGAAACCCTGCCTAAAATATTGTATCCAATATTTCTTGTTTTACTGCGTTTGAGAGAAAGAGGTGTTGACCACTGGCTACACCTCATTAAATGAATGATATTTGAATTGAACAAGAACAATTGCGGTTAAGAAATGATAACGAGTTGTCTCAAGAAGAACTCACTTTTTGTGTTGTGTTTAGATAGATAAATTAATAAATAAATCGATAATTATGGTGGAAAACTGCAAACTTCAAAATTGCATATTGTGTAGATACCTATTTATAGGTTGCATAAGTGTATAACGCCCACAAGACTTCGAATTGTTTGATATGGTATAAATTCGGCGTTTTAATGACCTTTCTAAACAAAATCCAATGGGAAATGAAATGTAGGCATTTGTACTTCAATTATTCTAACCAGTAGCTATACTCACGTGAACTACAGTCAACGTCACGAGACCAAACTTTCTCATTTCTTGTATCCAGTAGATCACGTGGTGTTGAGTGGTGTTGTCCAGGATAGCCTAACTGCCTGCAGACTGTTTCCGTGTTTTGTCCAGGGTCTTGTCTATCCCAGGTATTACTGCGAACTCGCATCCAGTCTGATCCACCTTCGCTCACTTCAAGCCATCCCTCGTTTGGAGCAGCACCGTCAACCAGCCGCAGCGCATATGACTGAGCTATAAGCCAATTAACACAAGGTGTACGTTTCCTTACATTATTATGACTTCAGAATCGTTCTTCCTATATCACTATGCTTCCATATGAGACTGCTGGCCATTATGCATGCGCTCATGAACCCATTGCTACAAATGGAAGCGGGAATTTTTTTCTTCAGCAAAGACTGGGATACAACAGGATGTTTCCGTTCGATACTTTACTAATGTTTGACAGATTTTGATAAGATTTGGTGTGCCAATGAACACAATGTGCACCTTTCCTTACATTATTATGTCTTCAGAATCGTTCCTCCTATATGCTTCCATATGAGACTGCTGGCCATTATGCATGCGCTCACGCATGAACTCATTGCTACAAATGGAAGCGGGAATTTTTTCTCTTAGCAAAGACTGGGATACAACATAATGTTTCCGTTCGATACTTTACTAATATTTGACAGATTTTGATAAGATTTGGTATGAACTGATGAAGGTACATGGTATCAAATACAGGCCAAGCTCAATTTCGGAGGGTGTACCTCAAAGGTCAAAGGCCATAGCTTAATAAATTTGAAATAGCTTCTGGGCATATGTAGTCTCCTTTCCAGATCATGCAACTTTTTTACCTCCAGTGTACACTCACTCTCGGACTTATTTCTACCCCCACAGACATTCATTTATCTTTAAAATCAAGACTCTAGTATTTATCATAAAAGTCGACTGGATATAGTAGTTTTCTTATCAATATATAAAGACAGATTAATTCAACTGTCTGGAAGCCAGAATAAGGCATATGTAACTTTGCCTGTAAACTGTTTAATGTTAGTGTAAATTTTATGCATACTACTTTGACAAAGGTTGCTCTTAACAGCCTGTCATCTAGCTGGAGGCCTGCAAGACATAGCGACAACTAATGTCTGCAATTTACATTTTTGGTATTGAAAATGTATTCATAAGAACAGGTGAGAAAAATAACCCTGCACTAGGTTTCAGAAAAGAAAACATCCATAGATTTGAATACATTATGAAATGGTCTATTGCATATTCATATCTGGGGTGAAAATGGGTACAATAAATTCTAAAAAACAAAATAAAAAACAGTATGTAGCTGACCATATCAGAAATCTAATCACTTAAGGGGAAACATAAGGGGCACAATTGATTAGATTATCAGGCCTGTTGTGTAGCTTGATTGGTTTTCCCACAATAATTGTTTTAGGAGAAGTGTCGTGATTTTAAAATTAAGGGATGGGGGTATTCTGCAAAAACGAGGTTGAATTCAGCCTTATAGCTTCTTCCTATCAGATTTTATTGTGGTTCAAAATATGTATCACTCTGAAAAGGGGCTTTTTGCGGGTGTCGTTTGTCAAATATCAATTTCTACTGGTTTCCACATGTAAAGTATGCAGTAAACTGAAACAAATACAGTTTCACTTGAAAGACTTTACATAAGTTTACTATGAAATATTGAATTAGAACAAAAACAAGGATTAAATTCTATTTTCTTTTATACTACAAACATTTCAAAGTTGGTGAAAACTTTTGTCACCCCAAAATAGTTATTTTTGGCCAAAAATGGGCAATAATTAACCCTTTTTTCAAAAAATGGTGAAAGATACAGGGTTCTAGGTGGCAAAAACTGAAAATAAAGATACTTTTACCCTAGAAAAGACCTATATTCATTGATGAAAAGTAATTTCCCCTTTATATTTTTACATACATTTGTCACCGAAAAAGTAGTAAAATCTTAAACTTTGTCAGACATAGTATCAAAATACAATTTGATTTTGGATTATGTACATTTATGTCAAAGGTAATAGCTCATTAAATATATAAAAATTGCTAATTACAAGTTTCCGTTCCATGAGTAATGCTAGACGGATTTTGATCTTCAATTATGTATGCCGAAGGGCAAAAATCACACTTCATTGAATATGGATATGTATGCTATTTATACCCGGCGAGGGGATGCTACGCTTTGCGTTGTCTTTTTTTTTTTTAAATTGAAGCTCCGCAATGTTAGCCTATGCATTTGAAGACGAGGAAGAAGAAGAAGAAGAAGAATAAGAAGAATGAATGAATGAACGAAGAGGAAGAAGAAGAAGAAGAAGAAGAAAAGGGAAACTATCCATACGGATCTCCTTCCAGACGTGTCCTGTCCCTCAGGGGCTAAACAGGGCAAGCCTGGACACTGCCACGAGATTTTTATTTTTCCCGCTCTTCTCTCCTTAATGTTAGCGTACCTTGCCTACTCAAAAGTATTGCAACATACATTATAACGTATGTTTTTTTGAGTTGAAGGAGTCTTTCTATACTGACATCCTAATGATTTTTTTTATTGGAAAATAACAAATCATTTCAGAAGAAATTAATGAATACCATTTCTCCTTCAAGTTCTTTTCCAAGGCGGAGAGAAAATCAAATGCATGCGCACCCATGGCAGAGGGACTGGAACATGAAAATTAACATCGTTCCGCCTCCATATAGGGGTGGGGTGTTAATTCACACTAGCATCGTAATTCGGTTTCGTATTTTCTATGAAATAGTTTATATGGCTTGAAAAGACTTCCAACAAACAAAAAATGCCAATGTGTTCCTCTGACACTGTCAAAAAGAAGACAACACCCCGCGAATACGACAGCGCCTCTTATCTTCATAAGGAAGTGATAAGGAAGATGCGCCCAATATTTCAAAAGGACCTCTTCAAGTTTTAATTTCTTATTCTTTCTCAATTCTAAAGGCAGTTTACTATTAAAAACATACCACAATTTACTGTCATGCGACTTTTCAGTACATTAGATATAATGACGTTAGAGAAGGCCAACTTCCTTAATGAGTAGCATTATCCTCCTTACCACTGTCTTATGAAGATAGGAAACACTCTCTTCTTCGTGGAATGTTGTCTTCTTTGTGAGGCCGTGTCAGAGGAACATATTGGCGTTTTTGGTTTGTTGGAAGTCTTTCAAAACCATTTAAAACGTTTCACGGGAAATACGAAACCGAATTACGATACTATAGTGTGAATTAACACCCTACCCCAACAGGGAGGCCAAAAAAATAAGTATTATGTTCCAGCCCCCTGTCATGGGTGAACCTGCATTTGATAATCTCTCCACCTTGGAGAATAAAGGAGAAAGAATATTCATTGATTTCCATTAAAACAATTTGTTATTTTCCAACGATAAAATTCATTAGGAAGTCATTATAAAAAGACCCCCTCAACTCAAAATACATGCATTATAGTGTATGTGGCAATACTTTTGAGTAGGAAGGGTATATCTTTAAGGTAGTGTCTCCTCAATCTGTACTGCTAGTAGAAATAACCACGCATGGACCACGCATGTACGTACGTCAACAGTTGGGACATATACTTAAATATTTTTCTGTTAATTTCAATAAACTCCAATTTCTGTGTGATTATCAGCGTGGAATATTTTGCCGGATGTGGGAAGATTCTGAAGACAAATAATGATTGATGAAATTGGATTCTTCATCCGATACAAAATATACTGGTATTTATGTGAAAAGACGTACTATAATTTCACGACCCCTTATCTCTTCACACGTTGAATCTATTCTGATGGGATAATAATAACAATAGTTCTTTTTCAGATTCTTTTCGACTTTTCCTTTCCTTATTGCAATTTTAAAAAAAAAATCCTGATTTGTCTGTAGATGTTACTTACGCACACTAACAATACGACACTGGTAAGCTTGTGGGTTTCGTAGTTTTGATTCATTAGTAGAGACACACATCGGCGAGAAAATTGTAACGGTTTAAATTTAAAAGCAGAGTAAAATGTTTCATTCAATTTGAATCTAAATGAACCTTATTTCTGCGAAACTGAATTTTCGGCTACGAGGCTTTATGAGAGGATAGGAAGCATGTGATATAACGAATTAAGAGCATGAGGTATATTAAAGGATGATCATATTTCAAAATACGCATAGAACTACCAGCGGACTAACCAGGCAAGCTGCGTTATGCAGCAATGTTACTTAGGGTTACTGAAATGGAGAAAGGCACCGCCCGATGTTCCACTACAGTGCCTCCCAGAAAAAAAAACAGAACTCTAAAACAAAGGCTTATTGTACGTAAGCGATGGGGCATATGATTAAACAACCATGTTCAAAATAAACTTTGACTCATGCTCTATCATACGATAAATTGAGCAAACTAATTTATTCGTGTATCTCTGAGTATCGTGACTTTTAATGTAAAAAAAAATCCTGCACTTTTTGGCTTTGAACCTATGCACATCAACAAAGAGATGGACATATTGGTTTGTACAGTGCCACAAAAAGGTAGCGAATGGTTTTTAACATACAATTTTTAATGTAATGGTACTCAGAGATGCATGAACAAATAAGTTTGGTTAATGTATCAACTTAAAGAGCATAAGTCAAAGTTTTTTTTGAAATTGTGTTTTTAATAATACACTCCATTGCTTCTGCACAATATAAGCTTTTGTTTTAGGGAACTGCCTATTTTCTGGGACGCACTGTAGACGAGTGAGACGGGCTTAATTCCCAAATAAGATTAAAATAAAATTTCTCACCATTTTCTTTAAAGCATGAGATGGTCAGATTGAATCCAGGGTTGACAGTTTCCAAGACCGATACAAATATAAGTTCAACGACACTACCCATAGAGAGAAACGGGGGAATCGCATCACTTCTCCCTGTATATCGCTGAATATTCTTCTTGTATGTTAAGTCTCTAATTTCCAATGAATCATCTGATTTATCCAAAATGAAGTCTTCGAAGACTATAATCATCCTGTTTTTTCTTTCAGACGTTACTCTCCACAGCACAACTTCATTTGGATTGTATGCGTTTGGATAGTTGGGTGAAGTGATGCTCTTCACGTCCCCGCATGTAAGCTCTATTAAACGTTCTGAAAGAGAAAACAAGGAATAACTATAACAATGTTTAGAATAATGAATCTATCCTCTGTAACATGGCATATATGGTATTTTTAATGCAATCAAGGAAGTCCGGCTGTAAAAATCCATGACAAACCTATAGTAATAATTTGGATAATGATGGAAGCGGATAATGCTAGGGCGTCCGCGGCCAACAAGCGACGCGCGGAACACGATTGCATGCTGGTGCTGTTGGAAGCAAGCAAAGGCTAGTAGCGAATGCAGTTAAAGGAGATTTCTCTGAGGGGTAATAGGAGGTTAGATAATGAAGCAAAGTGGAATGTTGAAGTGGCCATTCTCATCGTTGACATGAAAGAGGAAGAGGAGTGGTAGATGTAAAACACAGTGTGAACACATTGTGCACAATGTGAAATCTTTTCACAGTGTAAGATTCGGGCGTTTTAACATTTATCAAGTCACAGTGTCGAACATAACATCACTATGTGAAGACTCTGTGAAAAACCTCAGCACAGTGTGAAATCATCTTCACATTGTTAAATTCGGGCGTTTTCACACAGAGGACTACGTACACTGTTAACACACTGTGGGATACTGTGTTCTTTTCATTAGAGTAGACCACTGCGAATTGACCATTGACGAGTATCGGCGAGAAAATAAGTACACAACAGAGCAGTCACATTATTATTATTATTATTATTATTATTCGTCACATCATATAAAAACATACAAAATGACAGGAACTAAAAAAGTGAATCAAAACACTGTTGCCCATAGACATTTAGCTCCTAAACAGGCATTTAGCATTTTATGGCGAATCAAGATCTTTGACCAAGTCTGGAACAAAAAGAGGGCGAGTGGAAGGTCTTAAAAATACCAAAGCAGAAAAAAAAAACTCAGAATGTATGCCAAGTAAAATGATATATGTTATAAACGCCACACACAGACATTGACAGAGGGGGAAGTACTGAAGGAGTGAAAATGGATTGAAAAAGAACGCGGTCATATTTTGAGAAACATGTGAACATTGAAAGCCAATTAATCTGGAGAACGATAGTACCAGGAGAAGAAACGAAGGTAGAGGGAACTCAGGAGGACAATTTAAAAACAAAGCCAGGAGTATTTGAAAAGATCATGAAATCAGAACACATTCTGGAAGACATAACGCATTGATCCCAATAATCAAGAACAAAGAGACATTGACTGCTGGAACTTTAGGGGTATCAAACTAATACACGTTGAAGAATTGGGAGAGGATCATTGAGGAAAGACTGAAGGATGAGGTGCCTGTATTGGTACAAAACTTTGGACACACGAGGGTAGAAGCACAACCGACGCAATAACTTTATGGAAGGACAGAAAAACCTACGCCTGTGTATTCATTAACCCAGAGAAGACGTACGACCAAGTCCTGAGAGAAAAAGCATGGAACTGTTTAAGATAAACATATAAAATATGTAGGGGCGGTCGGGGGACATTGGTGCTAGAATATTCCTAAATATTCGGATTTTGCAATGTTATACTATTAGATTAGAGTAAAAGGTTGAAGAGGGGTACATACTTCCGTCAAAGTATTTTCTGCCTGATCATTCACTGAGCTGGATACTTTTTAGGTGCATGGATGTAAAGTCATAGCTGATTCCGCATTGGTCACCGGAATCGGTCGGAGTGCTAATAACCGTAAAGCATGTTTCGTGGCCACTCTGGTTTGAAGTTATATTTTAGGAATTACCATATTGCAGATGATGGAAAATATGACTTTTTGTCCAGGACTAGTAAATACATTATATTCAGCTTTGCCGAGTTTAGAATATTTTGACTGTGCCACACTTAGGAAACAAACATAATTATGTCCTCTAACTTGAACTTCATGGCCAGATAATATTCATGTTGTTCAGTATACAGAGAATCTCATACCAGTGGACGGTATAATGAACAAAACCCACGAATCTAAGCTTGAAAGCATGAGTAGCGGTTTAATATGCTTGATTAGTGTCACAGCACTAATTTGCCCTATTAGTGGGGGACCTTAGTGCTCGAAGTGTGCACTTCCGGGTAAAAGCATGAATTTTGACACACAGGTAATTTAGATCTAGTCATTCAAGAAAATTGATGGAAGCACTTTGCCACGCCCCTTTCATGGCCGCCATCTTGGCTTTCAAAATGGCCGCCACCTAGAACCTATTTTCGTCAATATCTCTTGAACTAGTAGGGCTAGAAAGTTCATTCCAGTGGCTATACCCCCATTTTAGGGGTCAACAAATCAAATGGAATAACTTTGGATTACTTCAGATGGCCGCCATATTGGATTTCAAAATGGCCACCACACAGCTATATATATATCTCTTGAACTATTAGGGCTATAAAGTTAATTTTAGTGGCTATACCCCCATTTTAGGGGTCAACGAATCACATGGAATAACTTTGGATCATTTCAGATGACCACCATATTGGATTTCAAAATGAATGCCATTTTTAATGGTCAATCAAGTAAGCTGGTAAACTGAAAACATAAAAAGTGCAATCAGTAATTTATCATACATGACTCTGTAAGGAATTTGATCACAGTCTGAAGGTATGCAAGGCCGTGGATCATGACAGCCACCTCAGACATAATGAAATCGACATTGGACCAGTAGGTTAAATGTGCTGACCACTGTATAGTTCAACTTACTTGAGTTTGCTGAGTGAATCATTCCAACGACTGAAAGTTCCAATCACATCGCATCATTATCGATGCAACCACCTTGGCATCGGCAAAGGAGTGTACACCTCAATCTTGCTTTTGCACATTTGCAGTTGCCTCTGCAAACTTTTGAGCACCCACAGTGAAACAGCAGTGCACAAAATGGTCCATAATGGGGCATACATCTTCGTCTTTTCATCCTGTATCCAACCCCACGCTGACAGATTAGGGGGGGGGGTACTTACCTAGTAAGGTAAACGGGAGTGTGTCGCTCTAATAGGTGACTTTTTCGTAAAAAAAGCCTTAAAGGGAAAATCTTTCATCAAAATTTTCACCATTTCCATATTTTACCAGCTGAGAGTAAATTACATTTGCATTATAATGTGGGGCAGTTTGCGTACCCGACGGAGTAGGCTCCGTTGCTGCAGTGTGTATGGCAACAATTAACATAGTCCCACATATAGATTTCTGTGTTAGTACTTTGTCAGCAGTGGGGATTTGTGTAACAGATATGTCCAAAACGAAGTGTTCCGTAGTTTTCAACTACTCTCTCCTGTACTATAGTGACATTTTTAGAATACCATCTGTTCACAGAAGGTTTGAAAGCAGTTGATATTAAAATATTGTTCTGCAAGTAATCAACCAGTACTGTGTATTCTCTTTAAACGTGGGTATGGTTTTTGGAGAAAAAAATCCTTAAACACGGGTATGGTTTTGGGGGAAAAATTCTTAAACATGGGTCGTGATTTTGACATTTTATGATTTACACTAGATATTTCGGCTTTTTCATCACTAAAATGCACAAAAATGTCATTTTTCTTGATAAAAACCCTTAGTTACCATGTTCCCAGCAAAATGACTCTTACAAAAAGGGTCGGGGTTTTCGACTTCAGTGGCACATCCCCGTCAGAACCAAATCTGAGTACCCCCCCCCCCCCCCGGGGCGGTAAAGTCTCTGCATGGGTTAATAATAAAATGGTCAATATCAGCATAATTTCAGAGACACATTGTAATTTGTCATGGACATAATAAATTTTTATTATACTATACCTGCAATCTCAAGTAAAAAGTCATCTAGATCACGAACAAAAATTGAGATCGAAGTGGAAAACGATCTCGCTCGGCGAAGTTCTTGCCATAGTTACCTGTAATGATGCTAGACTTTTGCATCACGCGTGCACAAAGAACAAACACCATTTAGGACATTCCTTTGAAATCCAATATGACAGCCGTCTCAAGTAATCCAAAGTTATTCCATTTAATTTGTTGACCCCTGAAATGGGGGTATAGCCACTGAAATGTGACCCGTCACCACAATACCCTGATAAAGTCGCACATCTTATAAAACATGAAAGTAGAAAGAAATATACTTTGGGTGTAAAATATAAATATTCACACTGTTGCAACATGTGAAGGACATACAAATCTAGATTTTTGGATAATGATTTTTTTTTACATCCCAGTTACATTACTTTGCACTTTCCTTAACTTTGAGGTGTGCGACTTTATCAGGGTATCATGGTGACAGGTCACAAATGAACTTTTTAGCCCTACTAGTTCAAGAGATATTGACAAAAATAGGTTTTAGCTGTGTGGCGGCCATTTTGAAATCCAATATGGCGGCCATTTGAAGTGATCCAAAGTTATTCCATGTGATTCGTTGAGCCCTAAAATGGGGGTATTGCCACGGGAATGAACTTTTTAGCCCTACTAGTTCAAGAGATATTGACGAAAATAGGTTCTAGCTGTGTGGCGGCCATTTTGGAATCCAATATGGCGGCCATCTGAAGTGATCCAAAGTTATTCCACGTGATTCGTTGACCCCTAAAATGGGGGTATAGCCACTGAAATGAACTTTCTCGCCCTAATAGTTCAAAAGATATTGATGAAAATAGATTCTAGGTGGCGGCCATTTTGAAATCCAATATGGCGGCCATCTGAAGTAATCCAAAGTTATTCCATTTGATTTGTTGACCCCTAAAATGGGGGTATAGCCACTGGAATGAAATATCTAGCCCTTCTAGTTTAAGAGATGTTGACGAAAATAGGTTCTAGGTGGC